>KQ997043.1:228741-243325 GCA_001598015.1 Dorcoceras hygrometricum | reverse complement strand
GTTGCCTCGCCCATGAACTGTGGTAGTTAACCACTCGGCACATGGTGGCTAACAAACCCAGCAGGGAGATGAGAGTGCGGTATCGCCGCTCGCCCTCACATCATGGTAAGAAATCACAACAAAACAATACAATAAGATACAAGGATGCATGATACAACAAACGAGGGATCTGAAATATGCGTGAACAAATGCTGCAATTCACTTCACATAAAGCAGCTAGCATAAACACCGATGCACAGCAAGCAATACACAGCCATGTTCACCAAAACATCCCAGCAGCCTCACATTATATCTCACGCAACTTCCAAGCTATCACAAGCTCAAAATCCGTACCTCACTTTCTGTGCAACGATTACCACAATTCAAGGCCCGTGAAATCTGATCCTGACCTGTTGAACACACGAAAGATACAGGGGAAACATCAACAAAAGCTCACGACCAACTACATAAAGTCGCGGCTGGGAGTCCTACGCTCAACCAGCAACTAAAACCCTAATACAACTTAACAGGAAGCTCAATTCAAGGCTAGGAACAAGATCTCATCACAAATTCGAAAGGCTACCTGAACGCACAACCACACGGCAGAAAGACAGTAGATTCAAGATTTCGCTCCAGCCCACTACAGCCTCCAAAAGGGCTATCAATTGAAAGAGCTTCAAGATAGGAGTCCAACGCTACCTCAAATGGGAAAAACGATGACCGGAATCAACGGGAATTCGCTGGAGAAACTCACGGTGAACAGTACTTGGGTTCGAGAAACAGAGGTCGACAATCGAGAGAATATTTCGCTATGTATGGGATCTGGTACTCAAAATCGAAGACCAATTCTTCCTTAAATACATCTCGCAGCTTCTGAAATCTGGTTAAAATGTCCACCGACAAAACCAGCAGTCGCGTAACAACCAACGGCTGATACAAATATACCAGACGCCATAATCAAAACGCTGCGTTCCAACTAATTTAGACGGCGTCATATAGCCCAACAGCTGGATTCCTTACAAACCAAAAGCTGGTACCAGACGTCGCGTTCCAATTAAATCAAACGGCGTCGCATAACCCCAGCGTCTGGATTTCTTAGCATTAACCAAAACGACGTCGCACATCCTACGTCATCCAGTCGCTAACTCTCACGCAAAACAACCAGACGCAAGCTACATGAAAGTTGACTGGCGTTAACGTCTGACGACGCACACGCGAACAAATCTGTCACAGCTGGTACCCAAAACGGCGTCGCACCAACTCAACTAAACGCTGTCGTTTCTCGCTCGATACAAAACACGCTAAAACAACGTCTGATCAACAAAACTTGCTACCAGACTTCACCTAAACGACGACGTTTAGATCTATAGCGCCACAAATTTCACACTGCGAATGGATTCACCACCGACCAGCTTTCACCACAAAACCAGATCTCACCACAAAATACCAAAGTTTCCAGAATTGCTTCAAACACCGATTAATCCAAAAATTAATCTCATCATCGATTTCCAGGTCTCACATTTCTCCCCAACTAAAAAGGATTTCGTCCTCGAAATCACTCACAACAATTCCGGAAAACAACACAGCAACAGAAATCAAAACTGAAATTCACCTAACACAGGCCAAGAGTTCAAGATAACTGAGCAAACAACTAACACAGCTAGGTAAGAAATACAACTAAAAACTATCAACTACTGGAAATTTAGCTCAACAGCTACTCAAACAGATGCGGCCACTCACGCTGCATCTTTTCCTCTAGCTCCCAAGTAGCTTCCTCCCTGCCATGTTTGCTTCATTGCACCATCACCAACGGAATGGTCTTATTCCTCAATTGTTTCTCTTTTCTGCCTAGGATCTTCAAGGGATAATCCTGATAACTCAACGTCTGATCTAGCTCAACCTCGTCAGTTCTCAGCACATGAGACGGATCGGGCTCGTACTTCCTCAACATGGAAACATGAAAGACATAATGCAGAGAAGATAATTCCGGAGGCAACAACAGCCGATACGCTAACGGGCCAATCCTCTCAACAATCTCATACGGTCCCACGTAACGAGGGGCTAACTTTTCCTTGTGTCCAAAGCGCATGACACTGCGAAACGGAGAAACTTTGAGAAATACCTGATCAACAACCTGAAACTCTAGATGTCGACGCCTCTTATTCGCATAACTCTATTTTATCTTTCTTCTCATTCTGGTCTCGAGGTATCTGCTCAAGGATGAGCTTGTTGTGACGCTCAGACCTCACGGGGTCACGGATTTAAAGAAAACAAAATAGAAACAGAATTGAATGGCTGAAATGAAAACTGCAAGTTGTATTGCCTTGCAAAATAAAAACCAAAGTACGAACAGACTTCTAGTAATCAGATTTCATATATCAAAGTTCGAAATACAAATGCAACTGCGGATTACAACTACTAGAACTCTATATGAATTCATCATTGTTGTAATAGATCTTAATATAGATTTGTCAAAGATCAAAAACAACAAAAACATCAATAACATAGAGGAACCGCAGGCCTTCGATAAACACCCACACGCTCCACCCAGTTCAGACTCCACCTCCCATATGCTCCGGAACTGACTCACATGCACCAAGAAAGCTAGTGAGCCTAGGGGCTCAGCAAGAAAAACTGAGAATAACAAGAGCACAATATGCAGGCAGTTAAATTACATAAGTCATCATAGTTTAAAGGAAGGCATTAAAATATAAGATCTCATCGTATACATTACTGTGGGAAAAACTCAGATCCCACCATCAATATTTTCGTCATACTTATGGCTCAGAAGCTCTCCCAATAGGTCCCGTTGCACTCGATCGAATCACTACTGATATCAGTTACTATATGGTGAAGTCTAACCCAATATGAAGGGGCAACCGACCCGCTCGTCTGCTGCTCACCCTTCGAATATGGACCGGATGTTATCTTTGCCATAAATCATAAAATCTTAACAATTTCTTCCTTTAAACATTATATGGGTAAAATCATATCTTAACAGCGGTGTTTACTTTCATTTAAAATCCATTTTCCATCAAAATCATTTTCACTAAGCATCCAGCTGATTAAAGAAAATCGGGGTCTGAAAGAAACAGTGTTTGGTTACGAGGAAATATTTCAGGTGTAGTAAAAAGATGTGATTCGGGGTGCTTTCGCTATTTGGAACCAGATGTTTACTGTGGAAAGACTATCGCTAGCGGAAACCAGATTTTTACTGTATGAGAGTTATCGTTAGCGGAAAACAGATGTCTCTAACGGATGTGTTCGAGGTTGCGGTCAACTCAGATGTCAACGCACTGGATGGAATATTTCAGATGTCGCTAAAGAGTTAGTGTAGTTGGCGTGGAACAGATGTCTCTATAGAAGGGGGTATACGGGATCAACAACGAACTTTGGTATGGGTCAAACAGATTTCAAGAAGTAACAGTTGAACGACAGCGGGATGTCTACAGGGAACTCAACAGTTGGGAAAATTCAGAGGTCAACAAAATGGAATTGATCCCATTAGACGTCAACGGTCAACGATGTGAAATCTGATTGAGACCGAATGTTGAAAGAAAATCAGGTATGACGTAGAAGTTCAGATGTCTTCATGAAATCTGATTCTGAACAAGAGAAATAGGAATCTGACTACGAAATCAGCGATGTAACATCTGAACGACTTCCAACAATACCAGCAATGACTATCAAACCAGAATCACATCCTGATTCAACTAGCATCACCAATTTCATGGCGTCGGGTCCAGACATCACCATCCTCTAGGAAAAGAACTTTCATAACTTTGTAAGGAACTGGAATCTGAAATGCTCAGCGTTTAAAACAATATCCTCATCGTCAACTTCATAAAACACATTTTTATGAGTTTTAACAGGAACCAACAGTGAACCCGATACATTAAGTATAGTTAAAATCAACAGAGACATGAACAGAAAATTTTGAACGTAAACTCAGGAAAAAATTCAGAGAGCTGAAAGGAAACAATACATATGCTTTCATGACGTAGCAAGAATCAGATTTACTTGCCTTAAATTGGAGAAACACGAAACACAGCAGGTCTTAGCAGAAGGTCTCCCCAAGCACCGCGGCGAGCTCCACTGGTTTCTTTTATGAAAATGAAGATTTTCTAGTAAATTATTGATCTTATAGTCCACAAGGACACAAGCATGGGAGCCTGATTTGTAACAGGGAAATAAGACTTGAGTAGGTATGGTGTACCACGCTCACTCCTTAAGATTTTATTAAAAATCCCCTCTCACTATTTTAATTTTTACAAGTGATACACAAATCTGAAAAAGAACCATCCTCCCATCCCAAAACCATTTTTATTTGTGAAATCTGAAAATCGCTCGTCTTGTGCTCGGGGTGAAATCTGATCAGACCTCTGCGCCGTGACTGAAATATGAAAATAAGAAATCATCTTTGAAATTTCGAAATTGTCCTTAATTTTAAAAGGACTAGAAATTGTGGTCCTACGGATTTTGGGGCGCTACACTTTGTATGGTCGGTCATTTTGATCAAAGCTTCCGTATACTTGATCATTATTTCATTTCTTACCTCGAATTTACCTCTGCTTTGTTGAATCACCACTCGAGAGTATGAGCAAAGCAAAACCCTAGCTATAACCATATTATTAGCATCTCGGAGTCCAATGAGCAAGACCTCATATTATGCTTCGTTGTTGGAGGCTTTGAAATCTAACTTTATAGCCATATTCATCTCCTCTTCCCAAGGAGATACCATAACTACCCCCACTCCACTGCCAACTAAGCTCGAAGAACTATCCATATACACCTTCCATTGTTCTTCCTGCTCGAGGTTTATAATTTCTGCTAGAACATAGCCCAAATCTTGTGATTTTATAGCCTTTGTTAGGATCGAAGGATCAGATCTCTAAACAACACTAAACTAAACAACACAACGGGGGCCGAGAGATCTGATCCATAAAAAAATCTAACGCTGCTAAGGAGCTACAATAGCTCACGGTTCTTGAACATAAATTAGAGCACCGGAGACAGATCTGGTATGAAATAAAATCATGCGGAATACACCAGAACTGAATCCTTATATATTTTAAAACTCGATGCAAACAACTGCTGAATTTAAACGCTCAAACAGATGCAATGCAAATATGCTAAAGGTAAATGCGTATGCGGAAGTACTGTAATTAAAAGAATACAATACACTGCTGTTTGTTTCTGGAAGTTCGGATATCAATATCTACGTCTCCCCTTCTTCCGCCTCGGAAGGTTCCACTAGAAGATTTGATCTTACACCTCATGTAAAGACCCGATCCAAACCGCCATTAGCTGCGAGAACTCCTAGACTCTACACCAGCCCTTGGCTGTGTCACTTAATCACTTGTTTTACGCCTTTGTGAGAAAGGCTAGAGACATAGAGTTTAACGTCTTCGTGCTTGGACGGGATCTGGTTTTGTATTTGGTTTTGAGATTCATTCACTATACTGTATCGCTCAACTCTCGTGAATGTGAATGAATCTCTGTGCGTGTGAGATTTACAGTGTATGCATAACTCTCATATAATTTGAATCTCACACAACTGGGAAATGCTCCTAAAGAGCTGATGAAGACTCAGCAGATGGCTAGCTGCTTCCTCTCTCTGTTTTTCTTCTCTCTCTATTTGTTTTTAATTCCTCACGCAGCATCAATCCCCTTGATTATCGTCTTCATGAAATTCTCACATATATAGAGCTTCTGTTCAAATTAATTTGTTTGACACACTTTTATTCCCGATGAAATATGTTCTGTAAAGTACCGATAGAGTTGTCCTTGTGTCCTTTCTTTTTCAGGCGTTTTTCGTCTTTTGATTTGGCTTTTATGTTCCAACAGCTGTTTGCTTCAACTACTGTCCAACATCTGAGTTGTTCATCAGCCGATCCAACAATTCCTTGGCGTTCCAGCTGATGAACAACCGTTCTTTATTTGATCAGCTGCTCCACATGTAATCAACGTCTGAGTCCAAATTTCTCTTTGCACTTGCTCCAGCTGATTTATCTTCATTAACGCGTAACAGCTGATTTATCTTCGTCTTCGCGTTACGTCTGATTCACCTTTGTCTTCGTGCAACAGCTGAACCATCTTCTTCTTAGCGCTCCAGATGTCTGATGTTATTTTCTTCTTATCTTTTGATCAACATCTGAATCAGCCTTTCTTCATCGTTCAAGCTTTTGAACTACTGATTGCTTCAACAACAAAAAATCAACAGCTGATTAAGCTCAGAAGTTGACTACTGATTCGTCAACTGCTTCGCTTCTTTGTGTTCGACTGATATCATCTTCTGCCTTTCTTCTCGTAAGATCAACATCTGATGTCAGCTTCTGCTTTTCTTCATTGTTTCGTCAACTGATGTCAGCTACTGTTCGAATACTGATAGCATCTTCTGTTCAATTGTTTGCTCAAATCTTCTGTTTCCCTTCTTCTCTTCGCAACTGCCTGTCCAACGTCTGAATACAACATCTGAATCGATATTCTGTTTAATATCTCTTCGCATCGACGTCTGATTCCATCTTCTGCTTGTATCTTACTGCTGAATTCATTTTCTCTTTTCCCTTGTTCAGACATTTCTTCTTTACAACTGAAAAGATCTTCTCTACGTATATGAATCCATTTCCTCTTTAGCGCTACAAACGTTTCTTTAGCGTTCAGACTTCTCTTCACGTAAGGCGCTCCTTCAGACTTCTCTTGTTTTGCGATCCAGATTTCTCCTGTTCATCAGCTTCTTCGAGACTCTCCTTTTCTTCTCGTCACATTCAACTTCTTCTTCAGACTTATGTTCATCATTATATTCAGACTTCTCTCTTTCGCCACATCAGACCTCTGTCTCTTCTTGTAGGCGATACACCACATCAGATTTCTCTTCTAATAAACATCTGATCACTACGTAGAAACATCAGTAACAAAATAACAAGTTTTGTGTAATTCAAAACTAAGATCTGGATCTGGAACCATCAATCTCTCCCTTTTTGATTTATACAAAACTTCAAATAACAGATGCATGAACTAACAATTCTCTACCTTTTTGTGGGAATCAAAAAGGGTTCGAAAACTGGTCTTCCCGAAATATTTTGAATAAAGCTCTCCCTACACTTCCACAACAACAACTGTGACAGCCGGAGTTTTTCAGATTTTGGAAGACAAAATTGGGAACAACCGTATGCATGAATGATATGATTTTGAAAGAGCTGATAGTGTGCTTCTGCTTTAGCTTATATATGCAGATGGAAGATAAATAATAAACGAATAGCAGATTTTCTTACATTTCATTGCAGACGTGGCCCCATAACCGCATCTAAAAATCTTGGCGTAGACAAAGATTTATGAAGTCTGTGTCAGCTCGTCAGAGGAAATATTACCGCATTTTCTTTCGGAAAATGCTCTGCAATTCGAAGATTATTACTCTCTCTGTCTTTTATAATGTAAGCTCAAATCATTTTAAAAACGCAGCACCAGCTGAAATTTCCGCATAACAGAAAGTTTTGAAAACTATCAGAGCACACGAATAAATTTTGTTTCAAAACAGAACACGTGCTACTGAGTCAATTAATATATTCAGCAAGGAAAACGATGTCTGGACAATCAGATTCTCCTTCATTTCACTTATTTTGTCCCATGAGCTGAAAACAACCCAATCAAAATAAGATCTTGGCATACACACAGAACTCGCGCATTCTATGTCAGCTCGAAAAAAGAGAACCGATGTCCAAAAACCATTTTTCACATGGCCTTCATAATATAAGTTTCTCAAAACCTTTTTTTTAAACGTTTAAAAACAGATGTCACAAGCGTTTTAAAATAAGTGCTCGTTCAAGAACAACCTGCTCTCATACCACTTGTTAGGATGGAAGGATCAGATCTCTAAACAACACTAAACTAAACAACACAACAGGGGCCGAGAGATCTGATCCATAAAAAAAATCTAACGCTGCAAAGGAGATACAATAGCTCACGGTTCTTGAACATAAATTAGAGCACCTGA
Source organism: Dorcoceras hygrometricum (assembly GCA_001598015.1). Classification (NCBI taxonomy): domain Eukaryota; kingdom Viridiplantae; phylum Streptophyta; class Magnoliopsida; order Lamiales; family Gesneriaceae; genus Dorcoceras; species Dorcoceras hygrometricum. Next base: position 235,353 of record KQ997043.1, on the reverse strand, counting down.
GACAGATCTGGTATGAAATAAAATCATTTGGAATACACCAGAACTGAATCCTTATATATTTTAAAACTCGATGCAAACAACTGCTGAATTTAAACGCTCAAACAGATGCAATGCAAATATGCTAAAGGTAAATTCGTATGCGGAAATACTGTAATTAAAAGAATACAATACACTGCTGTTTGTTTCTGGAAGTTCGGATATCAATATCTACGTCTCCCCTTCTTCCGCCTCGGAAGGTTCACTAGAAGATTTGATCTTACACCTCGTGTATAGACCCGATCCAAATAGCCATCAGCTGCGATAACTCCCAGACTCTACACCAGTCCTCGGCTGTGTCACTTAATCACTTGTTTTACGCCTATGTGAGAAATGCTACAGACACAGAGTTTAACGTCTTCGTGCTTGGACGGGATCTGGTTTTGTATTTGGTTTTGAGATTCATTCACTATACTGTATCGCTCAACTCTCGTGAATGTGAATGACTCTCTGTGCGTGTGAGATTACAGTGTATGCATAACTCTTGTATAATTTGAATCTCACACAACTGGGAAATGCCCCTAAAGAGATGATGAAGACTCATCAGATGACCAGCTGCTTCGTCTCTCTGTTTTTCTTCCCTCTCTATTTGTTTTAATTCCTCACGTAGCATCAATCCCCTTGATTATCGTCTTCATGAAATTCTTCACATATATAGAGCTTCTGTTCAAATTAATTTGTTTGGCTCACTTTTCTTCCCGTTGAAATATGTTCTGTAAAGTACCGACAGAGTTTTCCTTGTGTCCTTTCTTTTGCAGGCGTTTGTCGTCTTTTGGTTTGGCTTTATGTTCCAACAGTCGTTTGCTTCAACTACTTTCCAACATTTGAGTTGTTCATCAGCCGATCCAACAATTCCTTGGTGTTCCAGCTGATGAACAACAGTTCCTTATTTGATCAGCTGCTCCACATGTAAATAACGTCTGAGTCTAAATTTCTCTTTGCACTTGCTCCAGCTGATTTATCTTCATTAACACGTAACAACTGATTTATCTTCGTCGTCGCGCTACGTCTTATTCATCTTATCCTTAGCGCTACGTCTGATTCACCTTTGTCTTCGCGCAACAGCTGAACCATATTCTTCTTAGCGCTCCAGACGTCTGATGTTATTTTCTTCTTATCATTTGATCAACATCTGAATCAGCCTTTCTTCATCGTTACAGCTTTTCAACTACTGATTGCTTCAACAACAAAAAATCAACAGCTGATTAAGCTCAGCAGTTGACTACTGATTCGTCAACTTCTTCGCTTCTTTGTGTTCGACTGATATCATCTTCTGCCTTTCTTCTCGTAAGATCAACATCTGCTGTCAGCTTCTTCTTGTCTTAATTGTTTCGTCAACTGATGTCAGCTACTGTTCGACTATTGATAGCATCTTCTGTTCAATTGTTTGCTCACATCTTCTGTGTCCCTTCTTCTCTTCGCAACTGTCTGTCCAACGTCTGAATACAACATCTGAATCGATCTTCTGTTTAATATCTCTTCGCATCGACGTATGATTCCATCTTCTGCTTGTATCTTACTGCTGAATTCATATTCTCTTTTCCCTTGTTCAGACATTTCTTCTTTACAACTGAAAATATCTTCTCTACGTATATGAATCCATTTCCTCTTTAGCGCTCCAGACTTTTCTTTAGCGTTCAGACTTCTCTTCACGAAAGGCGCTCCTTCAGACTTCTCTTCTTTTGTGATCTAGATTTCTCCTGTTCATCAGCTTCTTCGAGACTCTCCTTTTCTTCTCGTCACATTCAACTTCTTCTTCAGACTTCTGTTCATCATTATATTCAGACTTCTCTCTTTCACCACATAAGATCTCTGTCTCTTCTTGTAGGCTATACACCACATCAGATTTCTCTTCTAATAAACATCTGCACACTACGTAGAAACATCAGTTACAAAATAACAAGTTTTGTGTAATTCAAAACTAAGATCTGGATCTGGATCCATCAGCCTTCCGGGGTTTGAACTAGATATCATATTTGTTGAGTTCGGTAACCAATTTCACAAGTCTATCAGAGGTGTCTAGGTGAGAGACTATTTTCCCATAGAGTTATTTGCCAATATCGTTATTGGGTGAGAAAGGAAATAGGGCCTCATCTGCCGAGATGTAATGACTAGTGCAAGAGCTAATTTCTCCTGAGTGGTTTAGTTCACTTCTGATCCCTTGAAGGTGTGGCTCAAAAAATATACCGGTTGATGAACCTGTCCCTTCTTTCGTATCAAGATCGAGCTGGCGTCCTGCTGGTTAAAGAGAGATAGACATATAGTTGCTCCCTTGGCACAGGTTTAATAATGACGAGAGCTCTTTGAGATAAAATTTTAACTCCTATAAGGCCTATTCAATGTGCTCATTCCATTCGAATTTCATGGCCTTACAGAGTATCTTAAAGAAAGGAAGGCTCTTTTCTGCATATCTAGATATGAATCGTGACAGAGCAGTTATTCTTCCCATCAGCCTCTAGACTTCTTGGACGTTTCAAGGAGAGCACATTGAAGAAAGAGCTTGTACCTTTTCAGGATTAGCCTCGATTCCTCACCGAGTGACCATGTATCCCAAGAACTTTCTGTCTGAGCTCGGAACACACACTTACTAGGGTTAAACTTGATCCGATACTCATGTATAGTATGAGATGTTTCCTCTACATCTTATATGAACTGCTCTTACACCTGAGACTTTACTAAGATATCATCCACATATACCTCGACATTCCTCCCAATCCAGCCACATAATACCTTATCCAGGAGCCTTTGATAGGTGTCTCTGGAGTTCTTTAAGCCAAAGAGCATGAAGACGTAGCAAAATGTCTCATCGACCATAATAAAGCTAGCCTAGTTCTGGTCTTCCAAGCTAAGGAAATCTGGTGATACCCTTGATAAGCATCCAGAATGCATAATAATTCGTTACCAGTAGTAGAGTCGACAATCTGGTCTATCCTTAATAGGGGGTAGCAGTCTTTGGGACAAGATTTATTCAAAAATTAGAAGTCAACGCACATGCGCCACTTCTCAGTTGCCTTCGGGACTAACACCACGTTAGAGAGCCAGGTCGGGAAATGAACCTCTTTGATATTTCCTTCTCTCAGCATCTATTCCACCTGACTTCTTATCTAGGAATCTTGATCTGGCCCGAAGTGCCTCCTATTTTGAATTATGAGTCGAGAGCTCGAGGATACATTGATCCTATACTCCATAACTTCTCGACGTACACGTTCCAGATCAGGAGTCCAAGAGAATACATATTTATTTTCTCTAAGTCATTGGAAGAGCTGCTCTTTAAGATCTGTAGGGAGGGCTTAAGCAATCTTCGTCACTCCCACGTGAGGAGTAAGGATAATCTCTTCTACCTCTTCCCCCATATCTAGATGTAAGTCTTCCTCCACCAAATGCACATGCTCACCACCTCGAGTGCTTAGGTGGCTATCTGGTCGAGTTTTAACTTCCTTATTCTCCACCTGGACTCCCTCTATAGAGCATTTTCGAGTCACTTTTCGATCACCAACGACTTCTCCTACTTCCTCGCCAACAGGGAACTTTGTTTTTTGATGTAGGGCTAAATCCACAACCATGAAGGTAGTCATGGTGGGTCTTCCCAAGATCACATTATAGGAAGATGGTGCGTCTACTATAGTGAACTCGACGACCTTGTTATTACTCAACCCTCCAGAGTAGAGCAAAGAGGTAGATTGACGACTCACACTAGCTGTAAATAATGATAGATAAATCCAAACAGAGGTGTTTGAACCGGTTTCATGTGATACTCCCTGAGGTCCATCTGGTCCATGACACCTTTGAATAGTAGGTTCACTGAGCTATCGGAATCGACAAAAATATGGGTCACATAATATTTAGCAATCATAGTTCTCATTACGAGGGCTTCCTTATGTATATCGACCCCTCCTTGCAAGTCTTCGAGGCCAAAAGAGATGGTTGGAGTCCCCGTAAATAAGTACAACCTTCGTACTCTCCATATGCCAATACCTACCCTTCCTTGCATGGTTGGAGTCCCGTCAATATGTCCTCCAAAGATCATATGAATGAATCCCCAAGGGTTAGGTGAATGGGGTTCCCGATGAGGAGGGTTTTGATTCTGGTTTTGGTCAGTCTTTTCCTGGCTATGAGTCTTCTTGTCCCGCTGCCAACCTCCTTCCTCCGGTGGTCTTTTCTAAGGTTGAGGTTGGCCACTCCCGTCAATGCGGTCCAGAAATCTGGATTACTCCAAATAATTTTCTCCAGTTCCTGATACAAATGTCGACACTCTGCGATAGTGTGACCATACTACCTGAAGTCACAGAACATGTCAGACCTAGGATTTCTAGGTCCTCCATCACTTCCCCATGGTCGTTGCACCAACCTCCTATGTTTATAAATTTCCAAAGCTCGGATCTTGCTCACCTACAAATGTGTCCGAGCAGTTAATTGTCCCAACAGAAAAGGAGCTTCAAGCAGAGGAGGTCTGGGGGGTGTTAGAGTAGATTCTCAACTAGCCAACTTGTGGCGTGTGGGTTCATAGACTCTTGTATGAAACGATCTTTATATATGATATTCGCATTTGTTTATGGCATTCTTTACTTTCATTGTGTTGTATGATGATTAACAATTGCGTTGAGTAAAGACCTAGAATGCGCTATAGTGTATGTTAGATGTGATAGTGGGTATGACAGCTATCATGAAACACATCTAATAGTCACTGTGTATTCTGAATCAGTTCCTAGTCGATTGGGCCGTCAAAATGAGGATAAGGCCGCCCGAGCATGAGACTAGTATCTGAAATGCGAAGTACCAAGTTTCATTGGCAGGGGACATTGTGATGTTCTGAGCATGCAGATAGATAGTGACCTGGTGATCTATCGAACTACCCTCGTTAGGACGTTCCAATTGGTTACCATTTGTCGAGTGGATAAGTCCGAGGTCTTGGTTGTACTGATTAGTCCTCACGACTCGAAACGTCATTGAGACTCTGCATGATAGGCGTCTCACTTTGACCCGTTTGCCGACTCACATGGGGTCATTAGGCGGTGGGATTGGGTGATACCCCTATGCATGTAGGATTCGATGCATCGTTGTCGAGGATTCACCGCTCGCAGACATGCGTGGATATCCTATGCTATCTGAGGGGATAATAGTGTATAAATCTCTGGCCAGAGTACTAGAAGTGTTTTAGGTAAATGTGTTTACCTAGTTACACTCGCGATGTCACTATTCGATCTCCAAGATGTATGCATAGCTATCGGATCTTTAGCGACTCTCGATTTACCAATGGTCGTTGATCTGATCGGGATATATGGATTGAAAGGACCGTACTGTACGCTAACCATGACCAACTGTTCTTGCAGGCACTATCAGTGATACCTAGGGGATCATGGGGCGATGTTGCTAGACGCTCTTACCATGATCCGATGGGCAAGTCCGGGATTGTGATTCCGAAGCCACAATGGTTGTGGGCCCACGGCTAGCTGTATCCCTGAACCATTGAGGGTCACACAATTACTGGATTCGAGATTCCCGCACGGATACTTAGCTCAATGTGTTGAGAACTTGAGGAGGATTTTGGGGAGTGCGACTTCCTAAAAGTCAATAGGGGTGAAATCGTGATTTCCCGCTGTTGAGGGGCAAAACGGTCATTTTGCACTGGGGTTCTGAAAAATGGTTTTTCAGATCATAGTAATCAATTTTGGAAACTGAGTCGATCGGTCCGGTCTGATCGGCGATCGGAGTTATGATGAAGTCACGGAGATAGGGATGAACCGAATGTTCACCCGTTGGACCCGGGCCCGTTGGGCCGGTCCAAGTGTATCACAAGTCTATTTAATTAGACTTAAGGGCTTCATAACACATGCTTGATTATCATAACTTGATTACACTACAAACCCTAACCCTAGCTCTAAAAGGCCGGCGACCACCGTCCGGCGATGCTCCGGCGATGTCGTGATGGCTGGTTTGTTTTCTAGGGTTTAGTTCGGGCCTGTCTCGGGCAGCCCGTGAAGTTATCGGGCCGATATTCGATATCGGGCCCGTTTTGGTCGACTTGAAATTTTGAGATTTTTGGGTCTAGAATTGTTTTAAGCCCAATTTGATACAATTAAATTGCGAAATACGATTTTAATTTTGAAATATGATTTTATAAATTAAATATTATTTTGTTGATTAAAATTTGATTTTATCGACAAAATACGATTTTATTTATAAAATACGATTTCGTAATAAAATATGAATTTGTGGATAAATAATTTGATTATTTAATTTATGCATGTTAATTAGATTATCTGCATGATTGGAATGATCGAGAGTCGTGCCCAATTTGTTAGGTGTATGGGATATTTTTTGTGATTCGGTTGTATTAATATTTTTGATTATCATTTTAAGTGGGTCTGTTTGTGGCCCGTTCCCACCCCTTGATAAATGTATCACTTATATGTCATGGTAAATTTAAATGTAAAATTACTAGATTTAGTGGGAGGACATCCGAAGACGGTGGACAATGACGATCAAGGATATTGAAGACCGAAGATCTGTAAAACCGAAAGAATTGTAATAGGATTGCATTGCATATTGCATTACCCCTAGGATTGGACCCAGGTC
>KQ997043.1:150511-177686 GCA_001598015.1 Dorcoceras hygrometricum | reverse complement strand
TAATGATGCATGAAGCAACTTAAGATTTATATTATATGATTTGTAAATGCCTAAGGAAGAAACGCATTCAATTCAATATGCCAAATTCTGAAAGAAGCGTGCTCTGTTTTAAATAATGCATATTAATGATGCATGAAGCAACTTAAGATCCTATTTATATGATTTGTAAATGCCTAAGGAAGAAACGCATTTAATTCAATATGCCAAACTCTGAAAGAAGCGTGCTCTGTTTTAAACCAAATAATGCATATGAAAACCGAACAGGTTTAGTTAAAACAAAGGATCCGATTGGCTTGTAGGAATTGTTTAGACATCTACTGTAATTGCATTCCTGCTATCTGGAATTTAGCTCTTAAATAATAAAAAGCTAAACAATTACATAAATGAAATCTGAAACTCGATTAATCAAGAGCTGAATAAAATAGCATTGTAATCCCTCAATCTCATATCTTTCTAGTTTGTGGCTTCTAAAAGATCTGGTCACTACAGGCTAGGCCCCGGAAAGTTTTACATCTCTAACCAGTGCGTAGGAGGCAACCTGAGGTCACACAAAGGGTGGATGAGCAGGTATTTTTTCATTAAGCGTATTTCAATCCAGGAAAATCCATGGAATTGTGACATGTCGTGGCGAGATAACGCCCTTACTCAGCCTCCCCCGATTCCCGAGCACACCCCCGACCTATCCCAACTTCTCGAGGTCACGAGAGAGAAGTGTTTTGATGCTCAATCATTGATCGAGGAAGATCTACTGTGCCATTTTAATTTTAGTCCAAAAAGAGTTCAGCTGGTCGGGGATTTAGGTATCTCCATTGTGTTGTTGTGCTGCCCTTGCTATTCCTGAAATCTGATCTGTTAACTTGTGTTTTACCTCTGCAGACGATAGGATGTCAAAAGCTGAGATGTTGTAATCTCTGAAAGCATGGAAAAACGAGCCGGAAGGAGCCTCCCATTCTCTAGACAAGGGCAAGAGGATGGCCGAGGCAGAGGGAGGGGAGAGGCGCAAGAAGCGTTATCACGAAAAGACCCCAGAGCCTGCTCGGGAGATGATTCCCGAGATCCCGGTCAGTGAACCGATAGGTGAGAAGTGCAAATCCCCCGAGCAGCAATCTACCGAGGAGCCCTACGTGTTGCTAGATGCCTGTGCATCTCCTTCGTGGCCAAGCCCTCCGGCTCTGTCTCTTTAGATTTCACCCGACGCTTAATTCCCGACCAAGACTACGACGTGGTGACGAGCGTTCGGTGCCGAGCTGGTCGGGCTTATGTGCTCAGGTGGGGTTGCCACCCGAGAAGGTGCCAGTGCGGAACTGGGCTTTAAGTGTCGAGCTGGTCGGGCTTATGTACTCACGTGGAAGAGCCACGCGAGGAAGTGCCAGTGTGGAACTGGGCTTTGGTGCCGAGCTGGTCGGGCTTATGCAATCACGTAGAAGAGCTACGCGAGGAGGTGCCAGTGCGGAACTGGGCTTAGGTGCCGAGCTGGTCGGGCTTATGTGCTCAGGTGGGGTTGCCACCCGAGAAGGTGCCAGTGCGGAACTGGGCTTTAAGTGTCGAGCTGGTCGGGCTTATGTACTCACGTGGAAGAGCCACGCGAGGAAGTGCCAGTGTGGAACTGGGCTTTGGTGCCGAGCTGGTCGGGCTTATGCAATCACGTAGAAGAGCTACGCGAGGAGGTGCCAGTGCGGAACTGGGCTTAGGTGCCGAGCTGGTCGGGCTTATGTGCTCAGGTGGGGTTGCCACCCGAGAAGGTGCCAGTGCGGAACTGGGCTTTAAGTGTCGAGCTGGTCGGGCTTATGTACTCACGTGGAAGAGCCACGCGAGGAAGTGCCAGTGTGGAACTGGGCTTTGGTGCCGAGCTGGTCGGGCTTATGCAATCACGTAGAAGAGCTACGCGAGGAGGTGCCAGTGCGGAACTGGGCTTAGGTGCCGAGCTGGTCGGGCTTATGTGCTCAGGTGGGGTTGCCACCCGAGAAGGTGCCAGTGCGGAACTGGGCTTTAAGTGTCGAGCTGGTCGGGCTTATGTACTCACGTGGAAGAGCCACGCGAGGAAGTGCCAGTGTGGAACTGGGCTTTGGTGCCGAGCTGGTCGGGCTTATGCAATCACGTAGAAGAGCTACGCGAGGAGGTGCCAGTGCGGAACTGGGCTTAGGTGCCGAGCTGGTCGGGCTTATGTGCTCAGGTGGGGTTGCCACCCGAGAAGGTGCCAGTGCGGAACTGGGCTTTAAGTGTCGAGCTGGTCGGGCTTATGTACTCACGTGGAAGAGCCACGCGAGGAAGTGCCAGTGTGGAACTGGGCTTTGGTGCCGAGCTGGTCGGGCTTATGCAATCACGTAGAAGAGCTACGCGAGGAGGTGCCAGTGCGGAACTGGGCTTAGGTGCCGAGCTGGTCGGGCTTATGTGCTCAGGTGGGGTTGCCACCCGAGAAGGTGCCAGTGCGGAACTGGGCTTTAAGTGTCGAGCTGGTCGGGCTTATGTACTCACGTGGAAGAGCCACGCGAGGAAGTGCCAGTGTGGAACTGGGCTTTGGTGCCGAGCTGGTCGGGCTTATGCAATCACGTAGAAGAGCTACGCGAGGAGGTGCCAGTGCGGAACTGGGCTTAGGTGCCGAGCTGGTCGGGCTTGATGGCCAGTGCGGAACTGGGCTTATAGAATTGCGTAGAAGAGCTACGCGAAGAGATGCCAATGCGGAAATGGGCTTTGTTGTTGTAATAAACTCCCAAGGGCATGACTTTTTCCTTAGAAGGTCGAGATAATAGATTCCCGAGCCAATAACGCGTTTCCGAGTGAATAACACGCTTTGAAGCAAATAACGGGCTCCCGAGCAAAGAGCGTGCTCCAGATCAAAGAACGTGCTCCCGAGCAAAGAAAGTGCTTCCGAGCAAATAACGCGCTTTCAAGCAATGTATAATGGGTTCCCGTCCAGAGCGATATAGGATTTCCAAGCAAGATAATAAGTCCCCAGCAGATCAGGATAATAGAATCCTCAGCGGGACAACATGACACGTCGACTCATGCTAGAACACAATTTTTCGTAAAGTAACACAACAAGAGGGGAGTAATCACTAACCTTGGGTTACGATGTTGGTGCACGAGCTTTGACCGCACCCGGAGATGGTTTCCTGAGCCCGACAAGATGAGGCTTCCGAGAAGAGCATAGAATAATTTCTCGAGCAGAGGGATATAGTAAACCCTCGGGCAAGACATAATAAATCTCCGAGGTGGTAGAAATAGATTCCATAATCAACAAAGTCAACATATTCCCGAACCGGTCGAGGTGATAGATTGCTCGGTAAATACAGGTCAGACATTTCCCCGAGCAAATCTACTTGACCTGCACTACAACATAGTTTTTCCTAAAGCAAAGTATCTTAACTACTAACCTTGGTTTAACTTGTCTGCAGATCTTGCAGCCCTAGGGGCTTCTAGCCTCCACTTTATGCAGGTATACCCTGACTTAAGCCCCTACTGATGGATCCGATGTCCATACTAATTTTTATTCTTGCGCAGGCCTTGGTGTGGAGTGGTGAGGTGGCGAATCGCCTCATCCAAGCGCGGGAGGAGATCACGAAGACCAAGCATTCTATGGATGAACACCTCGTGGAGATTCGAGCAAATAATGATAAGGAGAAAGAGGTAATGTCGCTTGAGCTAGAGGCCTCCCGAGCTGAGGCGCAGTTGTCTACGGCCTGAGCTCTTCGTGTCGAGGAGGAGAACAAGGCCCTTCAAGCCGAGGTGGACAAATGGAGGGGCGAAGCGGAAAACTCTTGGGAGCTCGGGAAGGAGAAGTTCCTGCAGTCCAAAGAGTTTAGAGTTCTGTGCTCCGGGAAGGCCCTAGCCTTTTTTGAAAAGGGTTTCGAAGGGTGTTTAGCACAATTCAGGGAGAGTGGGTATATTGAAGAAGAGCGTCCGGCCCCCTTCCTCGATGTGGAGCGTGCTCTAGCAGCCCTGTTGGACGATGAAGATGCGGAGGAAAGTAACCTTAGCCAGGAAGAGGCCCCGCCAGCTTGATCATAGAATTATTTTCCTCATGTATCCCGAACTAGTCTTTCAGATTAATGAAATCATCTCTTCCTTTTTTACCTTTGTTTGTTTCTACTTTGTTGAATGCGAGATGAACTATCCCGAGCAACTTTTAGTTATGGTAACTCACGTATGAAAATCATTGAAAAAACTCCCTCAGGACAACTTCACACAATAGAATTCGCTTAGGTGTAGGGAGGAAACGCCCGAGGTAGACTTATATTCCAACTCCATTGATAATCCAAAGTTGGACTCATGACGCCGAGCTGTGCCGATGAAGGTTGGACTTGGTATGTCAACGAAGGTTGGACTTATGACGCCGAGCTGTGCCAACGAGAGTTAGGCTTGTACTCCAACGATAGTTGGAAGTAGAATACCGAACTGGTCGGGCTTGATGACAAAGAAGGTTGGACTTTATATACCGAGCTATGTCCATGAAGGCTGGACTTTATATGCCGAACTGGTCGGGCTGAGTGGCCAGTGCGGAACTGGACTTATGTATTTGCGTAGAAGGGCTACGTGAAGAGGTGCCAGTGCGGAACTGGGCTTAGGTGCCGAGCTGGTCGGGCTTAATGGCCAGTGCGGAACCGGGCTTATAGAATTGCGTAGAAGAGCTACACGAAGAGGTGCCAGTGCGGAACTGGGCTTAGGTGCCGAGCTGGTCGGGCTTATGTGCTCGCAATCACGTAGAAGAGCTACGCGAGGAGGTGCCAGTGCGGAACTGGGCTTAGGTGCCGAGCTGGTCGGGCTTGATGGCCAGTGCGGAACTGGGCTTATAGAATTGCGTAGAAGAGCTACGCGAAGAGATGCCAATGCGGAAATGGGCTTTGTTGTTGTAATAAACTCCCAAGGGCATGACTTTTTCCTTAGAAGGTCGAGATAATAGATTCCCGAGCCAATAACGCGTTTCCGAGTGAATAACACGCTTTGAAGCAAATAACGGGCTCCCGAGCAAAGAGCGTGCTCCAGATCAAAGAACGTGCTCCCGAGCAAAGAAAGTGCTTCCGAGCAAATAACGCGCTTTCAAGCAATGTATAATGGGTTCCCGTCCAGAGCGATATAGGATTTCCAAGCAAGATAATAAGTCCCCAGCAGATCAGGATAATAGAATCCTCAGCGGGACAACATGACACGTCGACTCATGCTAGAACACAATTTTTCGTAAAGTAACACAACAAGAGGGGAGTAATCACTAACCTTGGGTTACGATGTTGGTGCACGAGCTTTGACCGCACCCGGAGATGGTTTCCTGAGCCCGACAAGATGAGGCTTCCGAGAAGAGCATAGAATAATTTCTCGAGCAGAGGGATATAGTAAACCCTCGGGCAAGACATAATAAATCTCCGAGGTGGTAGAAATAGATTCCATAATCAACAAAGTCAACATATTCCCGAACCGGTCGAGGTGATAGATTGCTCGGTAAATACAGGTCAGACATTTCCCCGAGCAAATCTACTTGACCTGCACTACAACATAGTTTTTCCTAAAGCAAAGTATCTTAACTACTAACCTTGGTTTAACTTGTCTGTAAGCGAGCCACAATCTCGGGCGAAGGTTGCGACGTGGCCGGGCGAAGAGTGGCTCTAGTGATATGCGATCCCTCGTAAGATATTCCAGGTCAAGAGTCACACCTGTGCTAGCTCCATAGGTCGGGAGATGTGTTACCCAACTGGATAGGTCGGGGTGCGCTCCACCAAAAGTATCCTGCACATTTATATACGAGCCAAAGTTGTGTAATGTACCTGTTTGGGGTAATTATGAACCTGTGTGGGCCTGAGATGCTCCCTCATCAACCACAAAGTTTCTTGGGCGAAGTCGGGCTGTTGCGCTCCGTGCCACCGAGCTGGGATGCCACTGGCCATACTAGCAGGGTAGTTGGTTCCCGAGGTTCCGAGGCGACGCTTCTAACCAGGGATATGGGCCAGCGAGCCTATAGCAGGATGTTCTCCCGAGATCGGGTCGTGAGCTGAAACTTATCAATATCAGGCTTCTTGCTGCGGGCGAACTTGCGAAGGAGAGCATCGTCCCCGAACTCTGTTCCTTCCTTGATCAGGCGATCTTTCCTCCTCATTTCCCGATCTCCATGGCCTATTGGTCGGGCGGCGATTATGACTCAGGTTTAACGAGCAATTGCTCCACTGTAGTCGCTAACCGTCGAGCTATCTGGGCCGTGGTGAGATTGGAAAAGGGATCACCCCGATTCTTCCAATCTTGAAATATACCCTCCACTTTGCTAGTGTCCTCGATACCCGAAGCTCTAATCCATTTAGGTTGCTTCTTGTCTTCTTTCTTCAACGTGTTCCCACAGACGGCGCCAATTGATGTTGCCAAATAGTTCAGCCGAAGAGCCAGAGCCGCCTTGACGGGAGAAAGAGCTCGGACGTCGGGTATCACGTCGATCGTCGGTCACTGAAAGGGGAAAAGTCCTTCTCTTTGTTACCTGCAGCCATAAACACAGGTCAGAGGGCGCCAGAGGTGACTCAAGCGAAGCCCTCCGATGCCTAAGTCAGGCAGTGCGCGAGATAGAAAAGAGGTGTTGTGAGAGCAAGTGAATGCGAGAATCATAATTCCCTTTAACATAAGGCGTACCTGGTATTTATAGAGAGGCTAGGCGGTTTGAGATGAGTGTATCTCGGCGGAGATCTCGGGCGGGCGAGATCTTCTCCCCGATTCTCGGGGATCCTGTTGCATAGATAAGGGAAGTCGTATCGTCCCCGGATCGTCTAAGTAAGGAAAGATGTATTCTAACAATATTCTGTACCCACATCGGGACAAGCTCCTCGGGAGGAATTTCCGAGGTGGTAGTGAAGCCTCGGGCGGAACCTGGTAACGATAGAGTGCCCTCGGAAAGCACTCCCGAGCTCTAGTAGCATAGATTGAGCCTGTAGCGTGGTGCTGATCCTCGGGTGACTCCCGAGCTGTACCTATGCCGAGGTCACGGATGAGTTGTTCTATTATCGGCTCCCGAGGTGCTTATGGGGGGCATCAAATACATATATGTATGTCTAATTAAAAAAAATGCAGAAAAAGTTAAACAAATCTTGTCGCATCCCGGACATAGATTGAGGGCACACAGTTTGCCAGGTTGTGGATCAAGTTCCAAATTTACGATAGCCATAATTCGAATTTCGTTGTCATAATATATCGATCTTTTTGAACTAAATATTTTTAGTAATATTTTTAAATACAAAAAACAACATATCAATTTAAAAAATACTTAATCTTTATTAATAAAAAATATAACTAACATACCTTATTTATTTTTAAAAATTTAATTTAAAAATAACTTATTTAATTTCTAGATAAGACATATCACTCTTACGAAAAAATTATTAAGTTTGGAACTGAAAAGATATCAGTTTAGATGATTCAATTTGCAATCGTATAACACGCAAAATATGTAAAAAGTCTATTACAAGAATATGGGAAACCTAGATCAAATATCATTTTTGCTTTTCATAAAAAAAATTAAATTTTTAGAAGATGAATGGTAAATATAGTATAAATGTGCACGTATTTTAAAAACATGCAGCTTTGATCCCGTAAACAAAATGTGTAAATTTCTTTTCTGGAATAACAAATACGTGTATGTATAGTAGCTGATGGAGTAAATTTATAAGTTTTGGTGAAGACAAAAAGAGATTAACAAATCAGCTCAAGGATTTATCAACTAGATCAAGACAGAGCTTACTGCATTGATTGTAGAAACCAAAGCTGGTTAAGGACAAATCAGCTCAGAGACTCAGAGATGTTAGCTAAGCTGGTTAAGATCAAACCAGCTCAGGGAATTTAACAAAGCTGGTTAAAGACAAACCAGCTCGGAAGAACAGAACATTATCTAATGAATTTATCAGTTGAAGGAAGAGCGGATTGAGATTAGATCAGTTTTGAAGAGCAGATATTATCTTAAAAGAACAGATAGAACAGTTTGTATTTGATCAATTGAGAAACAGCTCAGAGAACAACTGGTTTAGGGATAGAGTTAATGAAGGGCAAGCCAGATTATTTCAAAAGAGATGATTGTAATCACGAAGTCTTGTGTTTTTATAGAAGAAGTGAACAAAGATTGTCATCTGGAGTTACTCAAAGAGAACAGATCAACTCAGAGATCAGATTAGCTTAGACCAAATTAGAGAAGTTCGACACATAGACAAGATCGGAACCCAGCTGGGTAAAGACAACTTAGCAAAATGGATTTCAGATTGTTTTGAGGTTTCGGACAGTTGATTTGATGTATTTTACTTCTATGTATCGATTTGTAGTCGTCGGAACTACTTTGAGCTAATACCAGATATACGGAGATTTTTTTTGAGCAAAGGACGGCGTAAAAGTTGCTAAAAGAGGAAATGCATTTAATGTATGTGTACGTGAATACTAGCATTTAATATCCCATAGGTTCACTTTGGATACATACGACATGTCTACTGGTAATATTTATTACCGTTGTATCCAAATGATATAAATTGGAGAGCAGATCGGTTTGAGAAAAAGTTATGGAACACAACTAACGATCTTACGAACTTACAAGCTTTCAAAAGCAAACATAGTTCATTTTCTCGAACCAGATGACAGCTTGTGACACACACACGCAGATTTTTTTATAAATTCCTTGTGTCGCATAAACTTTCGTATCATACTCTGTAGTGTTGAGAATACATTGTAAATAATAAACAGAGCGTTGAGAACTAGAATAGCAAACCAGCTTAAAGCTGTGTTCTTTGTATTTAGAGCATATCGCAAGTCTGTTTCTATTATGGTGAAACTAGGAGTTTTTGCAGCTGCTGGCTGTCGGATCTGGTTTTTACAAGGAGTTGTATAAATCTAATCTTGTAGTTGAAATCCTTCTTGTTGAGAAAAAAGGGCAGACATAGGAGATTAAACTCCAAACTTCCATAAACATATTCTTGACCCTTATCTTTTACATTTACGCACTTTATCTGTTCACTGTTGGATCATGTTATTTTCGCATAAACACTTTTATTACATGAGACAACAGCTTGTCACTGAGAACCTCCAAGATGGTAACTCGGCTTAGAGGTTAGCTTCGAGCTGTAAAATATTTTTAAAACAAATTTTCGTTTAAATTAGCAAAGGAGTTCATTCACCCTCCACCCCCCCCCCCTCTGAACTCCCGAGCCTTATTTTCGATCCTAACATTCATTAAATATGTCGATATCTCACAATAAAATTCCCATGTTTTCTAAGGAGGAGTACGACGTTTAGAAGATCCGGATGCAATCTCACTTAGCAGCTCAGGAGATGATATGTGGTTCGTCATACCAGATGGACCAATTAAAATTATGAGGCCTAACACAGCTTTAGCTATAACTTCGGGTGCAGCTCAGTGGGTTGTGAAGCCAAGAATGGAGTGGACCTCTGAAGACAAGAAAAACGCCAATTTGGACAATGTGGCCAAGGATATCCTATACAAAACGCTGGAAAACTGTGAGACTCTCTTCCCACACTTTTTATAATCTCATCTTATGGGCGATTAATCAACCAACGGGTTTACTAAGTAAAATCTGGTTTTATGCGTACATTTTTTTTAAGTCTGGGTCACCAACAACTGTTTATTCATAAATAAAACATAACGGTACAAAGGTTAATACACCTTACATTCACTTGTACAAAACCTGATCCTTAAATACAAATCCAGATACATCAAAGATTAGCAGCTATTTGGCCAACATCTACTTAACAGTAGGTCTCTAATCTTCTTGTTGATCGCCCTTCTTCTAGGTAGTAACTCTCACTACCCTCGTCCCAGCAAATCAATTCTTTCCTCCTGTCATCATACACACATACAAAACAAGACAATAGCCGGAAAAATCCGGTGAGAAATGATATCAGTATAATCGACAGTTTCATGCAATAACATAAAAAAGTTTATAACAAAAATATTAATTCAAAATAAACTGAACATATCTGTGAGACCTGAAATTGTTTAAGAGATTTATTTGTTGGAATGTTTTGGTTTTTAGAGATTCTGGTGGTTTAGATCTCTGTTTGTAAGTTTGGTTTGCATTTTCGGGTCTGAATAGCATTTGGAGTAATTCTGGGAGTTTTCGTATTTTTGAGATTTTTGTGCAAAAGCTGGTCGAATTTGTGAAATCCAGTCGTAGCGTGTTTGGTAGTGTGAGATTCCTAAACGCCGTCGTTTTAGTGAAATCTGGGTGCGTTGAGAGCTGGTAGCGTGTTGTATCCAGCCGTTGCTTTACTTTTGTTCGTTGAGGGCAAACGACAGCGTTTCGATAATTTGGCGCGACGTGGTTTGGATGTTGCGACTGGTTGTCCAGTTGCGAGAGATTTTTTAGCTACTGTAGCTTGCAGCTGGTGGTGGTTACTGTAGCTTGCAGCTGGTATTGCGCGAGAGCTAGCGACTGGATGACGTAGGTTATGCGACGTTGTTTTATTAAGTTGGAACGCAGCGTTTTGATGCAACGTCTGGTATCAGCTTTTGAATGTTAGATAATCCAGCTTTTGGAGGAATTCACATGATGTTTAAACCAGTCGTCTGGTTTTCCAGCTTTTGGTTGAGAAAAAGTCGTAGTTAGTGTTCTACGACGTCGTTTTGATTTGCGTTGTTAGAAATTCAGCAGCTGGTTTCTTTGCGTCTGCTGGTTGTATTTGTTTGTAGTATACCTGCTGGTTTAGTCGGTGGATGTTTCTAACCAGCTTTTGCGAGATTTATATAAGAAATACTTGGTCTTCGATTTGAGATATCAGATACCATACTTAGAATATTTTCCCCGATTGTGTTCTTCGCTTCGAACCCTAGGATACTGTTGACAGTAGCTTTTCTCCGGCAATTCCCATCTTTTTCGGCCGTTGTTTGGCACGTTCGAGGTAGCGTTGGACTCCTCTTGCGAAGCTCTATCATTCCATATCACTTTTGGAGGCTGCGGTTGGCTAGTTGAGGAACGCGAAGTTTCTGCCCATTTGTGCGTTTTGTAGTGCAGGTAGAACTTCGTTCCCTTGTGATGAGATCTTGTTCCTAGCCTTGGTTTAAGCTTCCAGTAAGTTGTTTTGGTAGTAATTGAGTTGGTTGAGCGTGGCTCCCAGCCGTGAGCTTCTGTAATTGGCCGTGAGTTTCTGTGCAGCTTTTGAGATCTGTGTGTTGTGTATTTAGCAGGTTGCTATCCAGATCTCTCGGGCCTGTTTTGTAGTAATTGTTGCACAAAAGTATAAGGTATGGATCTGAGCTTTATGTAGCTTGGAATTGGCGTGAGATATTATGCGTGGCTGTTGGGATGTTTCGGTGAACCTATCTGTGTATTGCTTGCTGAGCATTGGTGTTTATGCTAGCTGTTTCATGTGAATTGCATACACGCATTTGTTCACGCATATTTCAGATCCATTGTGTATCGTATTTTGCAGCCTTGTATCTTGTATTGCTGTTGTTTATTCTTACCAGGATGCGAGGGCGAGCGGCAATACCGCACTCTCATCTCCCTGCTGGGATCGTTAGCCACCATGCGCCGAGTGGTTAACTACCACAGTTCATGGGCGAGGCAACGACAGGTTGAGTTGTTTGATGCATCTGGTATTCGGGTGTAGTATCATGGCGAGTGGCTCATTACCACACTGTGAACACACCCCGTGGCCACTGTTGTTGCAGATTTTTGGAGATGTGCTTGAGTTCCTTAGCTCCCTTATTGGTTGAGCCTTCCGTTGTTATCCGGTGTCTCATGCATTGCATCTGCATTTTATCTTATGCATTCTTTTAGCTATATCTATTGCTCTCCGTACTGGGGTTTGACCATATGTCCCTCTAGGGCTTGGTTTGTTTCCTTGTTTGTGTTGTTTTCAGGGAACCAGGTTTTACTGCTGGTCGTGGTTATAACCCAGCTGGTGGTGCCCCAGGAGGTGGTTAGCGTGTCCCAGTTGCGTATAGCATATTTAGAAATATGTATCAGTTAGCCAGGGGGATGGCCTGCGCTTCGTTATTGTATCCAGTATTTGGAGTCTGATACATGTTTTGGTTGTTGTATGCTACTGTTTGTTGTTTTTCTGAACTAGGATATATTTTGAGTATCGCTTTATTTTAAATTATATCGTTTTAAACCGTCAGGCCAAAAGCGAAAATTTTACCCGCTTTTTGATAGCTTCCGCATGTGTTTGTATGATTTTACTCAGTTTAGAGCACGAGGCTTGACATTTTTGGTATCAGAGCTTAAGCTGGGATAAGCTCAATTTCTTTGCTCACACTCGAGTCTAGGCACAGTGTTGTGTGTTACCTGTGCTTGGTTATGTGACTATGTGCTGAATATTCTGTGTTATATGCTACCTATGCCGTATCTGTTTTGTTTTGCTTGATCCTGTTGAGTGTTTTCGTAGATGCCGCCTAGACGTCGTGGTAGAGGTAGGGGGAAGTTTCAGGAGTCAGGAGGAAAGAATGAGGATCGGTATAGTGCTCGTACTCAGACTCGTGACAGTAGTGGGGAAGAAGAGGTTGCGGCTACGGCGCCTCCGGTAGAGAGGATGGATGTGGTGATTGCTCGGTTTCAGAGGAAGAACCCTCCAGTCTTCAATGGTGATGAGTCCAGTGAGGATGCGGACTCGTGGCTCCGGAACGTCATCTTTCTTTTCGATCGATGTCAGTGTTAGAGTAGATGCCCAACTAGCCAACTTGTGGCGTATGGGTTTATAGACTCTTGTATGAAACAATCTTTATATATGATATTCGCATTTATTCATATGGAATTCTTTACTTTCATTGTGTTGTATGATGATTAACAATTGCGTTGAGTAAAGACCTAGAATACACTAAAGTTATGTTAGATGTGATAGTGGGTATGACGGCTATCATGAAACACATCTAATAGTCACTGTGTATTCTGAACATGTTCCTAGTCGATTGGGCCGTCAAAATGAGGATAAGGCCGCCCGAGCTAGAGACTAGTATCTTCGATGCGAAGTACCATGTTTCATTGGTAGGGAACATTGTGATGTTCTGAGCATGCAGATAGATAGTGACCTGGTGATCTATCGAACTACCCTCGTTCGGACTTTCCAAGTGGTTACCATTTGTCGAGTGGATAAGTCCGAGGTCTTTGTTGTACTGATTAGTCCTCACGACTCGAAATGTCATTGAGACTCTACATGATAGGCGTCTCACTTTGACTCGTTTGCCGACTCACTTGGGGTCATAAGGCGTCGGGATTGGGTGAGACCCCGATGCATGTAGGAGTCGATGCATCGTTGTCGAGGATTCACCGCTCGCAGACATGCGTGGATATCCTATGCTATCTGAGGGGATAATAGTGTATAAATCTCTGGCCAGAGTACTAGAAGTGTTTTAGGTAAATGTGTTTACCTAGTTACACTCGCGATGTCACTATTCGATCTCCAAGATGTACGCATAGCTATCGGATCTTTAGCGACTCTCGATTTACCAATGGTCGTTGATCTGATCGGGATATATGGATTGAAAGGACCGTACTGTATGCTAACCACGACAAACTGGTTCTTGCAGGCACTATCAGTGATACCTAGGGGATCATGGGGCGATGTTGCTAGACGCTCTTACCATGATCCGTTGGGCAAGTCCGGGATTGTGATTCCGGAGCCACAATGGTTGTGGGCCCACGTCTAGCTGTATCCCTGAACCATTGAGGGTCACACAAGTACTGGATTCGAGATTCCCGCACGGATACTCAGCTCAATGTGTTGAGCATACGAAGAGGATTTCTGGGAGTGCGACTTCCTAAAAGTCAACAGAGGTCAAATCGTGATTTGCCGATGTTGAGGGGCAAAACGGTCATTTTGCACTGGGGTTCTGAAAAATGGTTTTTCAGATCATAGTATTCAGTTTTGGAAACTGATTCGATCGATCCGATCTGATCGGCGATCGGAGTTACGATGAAGTCTCGGTGATGGGGATGAACGGAATGTTCATCCGTTGTACCCGGGCCCGTTGGGCCAGATCCAAACCCATCATTAAGTCTATTTAATATAGACTTAAGCCTAGACTTCATAACACTTGACTTAATCACTTCACAACTAAACCCTAAATCTAGAAGTGGCCGCCCCCTTCCCTCCTCTCACAAAGCCGCCGCCGCCGCCGCTCGTCGTCGCCGCCGCCGCCGCTTCTCTCGCCGAAATTTGTTCCGGCCAATCTTGACGAGGAGAATCCGTCCACGCCGATCTCTTCAGGCCTTCTAGTGCAGGCTGACGAAGGAATCCCGTCTCCGGTCGTGGACCTTATTGACGTAATCTACCGTGAAGTGCCGGTTTCCTTGAGAAACTGGTCGGAGCCAGGCACGAGTTGCCAGCAAGGTAGTGATCTAAACTCCCTATGAATGTCATAGATTTGTGTTTGTTTTTACTGTATTGATCGTCTCCCGGCATAATTTTTTTCTTCCGCTGCCTCGCCGGGAGGCGTGATCCGGTTCTGCCGAGGCTAACCAACAGTATCAGAGCCAAGGTTTTCGGATCTGATTAATACAGTACTGACTTATTGTATCTAATGTCTCGAATTGCAGATCGAACGAAATAAAATTTCAAGAAAAGTCCACGGTGCCGCCGCGCATGGCTGCGCCCCTCCTCGCACGCCCGTGCGCAAAAGGCCGCGCGCTTGTCGCGCAACGGCCGGCCAACGACGCCACTCTTTTGCGCAAGTGTTGCACAGTTTTGCGTCAAGGCTGGTCGACGTTTTCGCATGGATGCGTGAAGCTCGCCCGTCGCGCTTGGAGATCGGCCTCTGCGCCGCGCGCTTGTCGCGCGCCTCGGCCGCCGCACGCGAGAACCAGCGCGCTGGCCGCGCTTGGTTGCGCGAAGTTGGGCGACGCTTGGCGCCGCTTCACGCGAGGAGATTGGGCGCTGGTCGCGCGGGGAGGGCTGATCGGGCGAAGCTTGCTGGGCGCTGGTTGGCGACGATGGCGCATGAAGTGGGCCGCTGCTGGCCGGCCGTTCTGCGCTGAGCGGCGCTCCTTGCGCGAGGCCGTGCGTCGCGCTTGGCGCGACGTCGCGCGGTTGCCGTGCGAAAATTTCGTGTGGCGCCGCCGCCGCCGGCCGCCGCTCCGGCGATGTCGTGACGGCTGAATTCCTCTAGGGTTTGGTTCGGGCCTGTCCCGGGCAGCCCGTGAAGTTTTCGGGCCGGTATACGATATCGGGCCCGTTTTCGTCGATTTTGAAAATTTGAGATTTTTGGGCCTAAAATTGTTTTAAGCCCAATAAGATACAATTAAAATTAGTAAAATATGATTTTAATTATAAAATATGATTTTATAATGAAATAAGATTTTGTTGATTAAAATTTGATTTTATCGACAAAATACGATTTTATTATAAAATGCGATTTTATGATTAAAATATGATTTTGCGATAAATAATAGGATTATTAAATTTATGCATGTTAATTAGATAATCTGCATGATTGGATGATCGAGAGCCGTGCCCAATTTGTTAGGTGTATGCGATAGGTTTTTGTGATTCGGTTTGTAAATATTTTGATTATCATTTAAAGTGGGCCTGTTTGTGGCCCGTTCCCACCCCTTTTCAGAAATAAAATCCCTCGTTTTAAATATGATTTAAAACTTATATCAAGATAAAATATTTATTTGATAAACTAAAGAGTATTTAAAATTGTTTAAATTTCCCTACCTTCCATCAACAATGGGTGTACGTCGATGCTACCCGTATACATGGCCCGGCTCATATTATTGAGGGGGTCATGTATGCCGGAAAGCTGTCCACGCCATTGACAATTGTTGTGAGTCGGTTGGAACACCCTTTAACGTTGGCTCATATTATTGGGGACGTTAAGTGGACCGTCCTTCACGACCCGACATTGATGGGTCATCTTGACACGTGATAGTAAACGGCGTCATATTATTGGGCCCTTACTGGACGTGAGGTGAATACATGGAGGTTGCACCGGTTGCAATCGG
The DNA here is from genome assembly GCA_001598015.1 of Dorcoceras hygrometricum. Lineage (NCBI taxonomy): Eukaryota > Viridiplantae > Streptophyta > Magnoliopsida > Lamiales > Gesneriaceae > Dorcoceras > Dorcoceras hygrometricum. The sequence goes on along the minus strand of KQ997043.1, from coordinate 161,781 downwards.
AAACTACCTTTTGGGGGTCATGGATGGCTGATATTATTCGGGTCCATGATCGCTTGATTGGGCTCCGTGTATCCACTAAAGAAACCTGTTTTCTCGATTTCATTAGAGGGTGATGAAATCGTTAAAATAGTGGGAGGGTAATTCATAAAACTTAACGACCATGTTTTATGTCTTAGCGTTTATTTTATATATAGTTAGTGATGCATGTCTGTTTTCCTTTTCAGTATTACTGCTTATAAAATGGTTTTGATGAAAAACCCGCTCGCTGCTATACTGGATAGCAACAGGTTCACCGGTCTGAACTACCAAGACTGGCTCCGCAACCTCAATCTTGTATTGGCTTCGGATAAGCTCCTCTATACGATAGAGAAGTGCCCTCCGGAGGAAACCCCTGCCGATATCAGCCCTGAGGAGCTGATTACGCTTAACCAATAGAGGGACGACGAGGTTAAAGCTCTATTCTATGTGATGGAATCGATGTCCAACGAAATGCAATGGCGCTTTGAGAAGACAAAGTATGCTTCTGCCATACTCTTTCATCTCAAGGAACTGTACGGGGAGAACTCTCGACATGAGAGGTTCACGGCTGTCAAGAAGCTTATGACAAGCCGCATGCGCGATGGGACTTTGGTCCACGAGCATGGGGTTCGTATGATTGGGCTCGTTGAAAAGCTGTCGGGCCTTGATATCGCACTTCCACACGAGCTGTCGGTGGATGTACTTCTCCTCTCGCTACCCGCTGCATTTGACCCCTTTATGGTCAACTTCAACATGAACAAGCTGGAAGCCACCCTCGAAGAGGTAGTTAACATGCTTGTAGTGTTTGAAGGGACCATAAAGAAGGACAATCCCGTCCTCCTTCTGGGCTCTTCTTCCTCTGCGAAGAAGGGGCCCAGACGCAAGAGCAAGAAGCGTTCTGCTCCTGCAAAGGAGGAAAAGGCCGCCAAGAAGCCAAAGGCAAAGGCTTCTAAACCAAACAAGAGCGAGGATGTTTGTCACCACTGCCACAAGGCTGGACATTGGAGGAGGAACTGCATGGAGTACCTCGAGCAGTTGCGAACTGCGAACGGTATGTTCTATATTGAAATAAATATGTCTCTTAATTCGACTTCGTGGGTACTTGATACTGGATGTGAATCTCATATATGCAATGATTTGCAGATGATGACAAGAAGCCGACGTCTTAGAGAAGGTGAGACCCACTTGAGGCTTGGCAATGGAGCAAGGGTTGCTGCAGTAGCTGTAGGAGATGTTTATTTATTTCTTTCTTCTGATTTTAAGTTGTTGTTGAGAAACGTTTTATTTGTTCCCGAATTAATAAAGAACATTATTTCTGTTTCTATGCTTGATAGTGATGGTTGTTCTTGTATGTTTGCTAATTCGATTTGTAATATTTACAAGAATGAATGTTTAATTGGAATTGGGGAACGCAAAAACGATTTATACACCTTAAAATTAAAAGACGTTCCAACTCGCGATGTCGAAGCACATACAACAACGATTAAACGGAAACACGATAACTTGAACCCAGCACAACTTTGGCACGCTAGGCTAGGTCATATTTCTCTAAGTAGGATGAACAAGTTAGTTAGGAGTGACTTGTTTGATATGTCAGACATCGACTCCCTACCGACTTGTGAATCTTGTCTTAAGGGAAAGATGACTAAGAAACCCTTCAAGGGCAAGGATGAGCGTGCTCAAGGCCTATTGGATTTGATCCATACTGATGTGTGCGGCCCGTTTAGTATTGGTACTAAATATGGTCACACATACTTCATCACCTTTACCGATGATTACTCTAGGTATGGGTACTTGTACTTGATGAAGTACAAGTCTGAATCCTTTGAAAGGTTCAAAGAATTCAAGGCTGAAGTAGAAAATCAATTAGGCAAAAGTATTAAAGCACTTCGATCTGATCGAGGTGGTGAATACTTGAGTGCTGAATTTCAAGACTATCTGAAAGAGAATGGGATTCTCGCACAGCGGACCCCTCCGGCCACACCACAGCTCAATGATGTAGCGGAGCGTCATAATCGGACCTTGTTGGACATGGTTCGATCTATGATGAGCTTCACTGAACTTCCTACCTCGTTTTGGGGCTATGCGCTCAAAACGGCGGTAATGTTATTGAACAATGTCCAAACCAAGGCAGTGGATAAGACCCCATATGAGATATGGATGGGCAAACCACCCAAGTACTCATTCATGAGGATTTGGGGATGTCCTGCTTACGTGAAGCAGACAGTTGGAGATAAGCTGGATACGAGATCCATCTTATGCTACTTCATTGGGTATCCAAAGAATTCCATTGGATACTACTTCTACTATCCGAGCGAAACAAAAGTGTTTGTTTCTAGGAATGACACCTTTATGGAAAGGGAATTTCTACTTGATAGAAAGGGCAGAATAGTAGAACTCGAAGAGGTTCGATATCCAATCGAAGTACCAAGTGAATCTCCTGCACCTACAGAGCCAATACCAGAAATGGTCGCACCTAGGAGATCCGAAAGGGTTCCTAGGGCTCCTGAGAGATATGGTTTTTTTCTTGAAGATGATCAAGGTGATCAAGTTGTTGGATCTGATCCAAGAACTTTCAAGGAGGCAATTTCCGATGCTGATTCTAATTTGTGGCTTGAAGCAATGCAGTCTGAGTTTGACTCAATGCATGCTAACCAAGTTTGTTAATCCTCCCGAAGGAATTGTTCCTATTGGGTGTAAATGGGTATACAAGAGGAAACTTGGGCCTGATGGTAAGGTAATGACCTACAAGGCACGGCTGGTCGCGAAAGGTTACACTCAAAGGCAAGGTGTTGACTATGATGAAACTTTCTCGCCAGTCGCAATGTTCAAGTCAATTAGAATCTTTTAGCCATAGCCGCATGGTACGACTATGAGATATGGCAAAGGGATGTGAAAACTGCGTTCCTTAATGGAAACATTAAGGAAGAGATCTATATGACGCAGCCTGAGGGTTTCACATCTGTTGGAAGCGAGCATAAGGTATTCAAGCTTCATAGATCGATCTACGGTCTCAAACAAGCATCACGAAGTTGGAACCTGAGATTCAATGAAACAATTAAGGAATTTGGTTTCATCAAGAATCCCGAGGAGCCATGCGTATACAAGAAGGTAGTTAAAAGCGCTGTGACATTCCTCGTACTTTATGTTGACGACATTCTACTCATTTGGAATGATGTAGGAATGCTGCAGTCAACTAAAGTATGGTTGTCTAGTAGATTTTTGATGAAGGACATGGGTGAAGTATCCTATATTCTTGGAATACAGATCTATCCGGATAGATCTAAACGGATGCTCGGACTCACCCAAGCTACCTACATCGATACAATACTTAAGAGGTTCTCTATGGAAGAGTCCAAGAGTGGACACCTACCTATGTGCCACGGGATCACTCTATCTAAGTCTATGTGTCCAAAGACTGATGATGAGATAGAGAGTATGGAACGTGTGCCATATGCCTCGGCAATAGGTAGTATTATGTATGGCATGATCTCCACTAGACCGGAGGTCGCATATGCTCTGAGTGTCACGAGCCGCTACCAGGCCAACCCCAGCCAATTGCATTGGAAGGCTGTGAAGGATATTCTTAAGTACTTGCGAAGGACTAAGAATATGTTCATGGTCTATGGGGGTGGTGAACTGAAACTGGAAGGCTACACTGATTCTTGCTTCCAGTGTGACGTGGATGATTCGAAATCAACCTCTGGATTTGTATTCATGCCCAATGGTGGTGCTGTCTCTTGGAAGAGTTCCAAGCAAGACACCATCGCGGATTCAACCACTGAGGCTGAGTACATCGCAGCATCAGCTGCTGCTAAGGAGACCGTTTGGATAAGGAATTTCGTCCAAGAGTTGGGCGTCATTCCTAATGGAGTTGGTCCAGTCTCGGTGTACTGCGACAACACGGGTGCCGTTGCGCAAGCAAAGGAGCCTAGGTCTCACCAAAGATCCAAACACATACTGAGAAAATACCACATAATCCGGGATATTGTGGCTAGAGCTGACATAGCAGTTGAGAGAGTCGCCTCTGCAGACAACGTTGCTGATCCACTTAAGAAGCCCTTGCCTGGACCGTTGTTTGAAAAACATCACGAACCAATGGGACTGCGTCTGATGAGTAGTTGGCTTTAGGGCAAGTGGGAGATTGTTAGAGTTGATGCCCAACTAGCCAACTTGTGGCGTATGGGTTTATAGACTCTTGTATGAAACAATCTTTATATATGATATTCGCATTTATTCATATGCCATTCTTTACTTTCATTGTGTTGTATGATGATTAACAATTGCGTTAAGTAAAGACCTAGAATACACTAAAGTGTATGTTAGATGTGATAGTGGGTATGACGGCTATCATGAAACACATCTAATAGTCACTGTGTATTCTGAACATGTTCCTAGTCGATTGGGCCGTCAAAATGAGGATAAGGCCGCCCGAGCTAGAGACTAGTATCTGCGATGCGAAGTACCATGTTTCATTGGTAGGGAACATTGTGATGTTCTGAGCATGCAGATAGATAGTGACCTGGTGATCTATCGAACTACCCTTGTTCGGACTTTTCAAGTGGTTACCATTTGTCGAGTGGATAAGTCCGAGGTCTTGGTTGTACTGATTAGTCTCACGACTCGAAACGTCATTGAGACTCTACATGATAGGCGTCTCACTTTGACTCGTTTGCCGACTCACTTGGGGTCATAAGGCGTCGGGATTGGGTGAGACCCCGATGCATGTAGGAGTCGATGCATCGTTGTCGAGGATTCACCGCTCGCAGACATGCGTGGATATCCTATGCTATCTGAGGGGATAATAGTGTATAAATCTCTGGCCAGAGTACTAGAAGTGTTTTAGGTAAATGTGTTTACCTAGTTACACTCGCGATGTCACTGTTCGATCTCCAAGATGTACGCATAGCTATCGGATCTTTAGCGACTCTCGATTTACCAATGGTCGTTGATCTGATCGGGATATATGGATTGAAAGGACCGTACTGTACGCTAACCACGACCAACTGGTTCTTGCAAGCACTATCAGTGATACCTAGGGGATCATGGGGCGATGTTTCTAGACGCTCTTACCATGATCCGTTGGGCAAGTCCGGGATTGTGATTCCGGAGCCACAATGGTTGTGGGCCCACGGCTAGCTGTATCCCTGAACCATTGAGGGTCACACAAGTACTGGATTCGTGATTCCCGCACGGATACTCAGCTCAATGTGTTGAGCATACGAAGAGGATTTTGGGGAGTGCGATTTCCTAAAAGTCAACAGAGGTCAAATCGTGATTTGTCGATGTTGAGGGGCAAAACGGTCATTTTGCACTGGGGTTCTGAAAAATGGTTTTTCAGATCATAGTATTAAGTTTTGGAAACTGATTCGATCGGTCCGATCTGATCGGCGATCGGAGTTACGATGAAGTCTCGGTGATGGGGATGAACGGAATGTTCATCCGTTGGACCCGGGTCCGTTGGGCCGGATCCAAACCCATCATTAAGTCAATTTAATATAGACTTAAGCCTAGACTTCATAACACTTGACTTAATCACTTCACAAATAAACCCTAAATCTAGAAGTGGCCGCCCCCTTCCCTCCTCTCACAAAGACGCCGCCGCCGCCGCCGCCGCTTCTCTCGCCGGAATTTGTTCCGGCCAATCTTGACGAGGAGAATCCGTCCGTGCCGATCTCTTCAGGCCTTCTAGTGCAGGCTGACGAAGGAATCCCGTCTCCGGTCGTGGACCTGATTGACGTAATCTACCGCAATCTACCGTGAAGTGCCGGTTTCCTTGAGAAACTGGTCGGAGCCAGGCACGAGTTACCAGCAAGGTAGTGATCTAAACGCCCTATGAATGTCATAGATTTGTGTTTGTTTTTACTGTATTGATCGTCTCCCGGCATAATTTTTGTTCTTCCGCTGCCTCGCCGGGAGGCGTGATCCGGATCCGCCGAGGCTAACCAACAGTCAGTATGATGATGAGCTCCGTTTGAGTTTAGTGATTCCACTGCATAGGAAGGCCGCCGAGCGCTGGTGGTGAGGCGCTTCTAGTACTTTGGAGGAGACCGGTGTCGGGATCTCTTGGAACAGTTTTTGCGAGACCTTCCGACAGGAGTATGTACCCGAGTATTATGTGAACGTCCGGGAGCGGGAGTTCGACCATCTGGAGCAGGGTTCCATGACTGTTCGGGAGTATTCTAGGAAGTTCTCTTCTCTGTTAGCGTACGTTCCCCATGTTTCTGGCAGGGAGATGGCCAAGCGGACTCGATTTCTTGAGGGCTTGAATGAAGAGTTGTATCAGATGGTTTTGACTAGTAAGCCCAAGACTTACGCTGAGGCTGTGGATAGTGCCATCGACATTGAGGAAGGTTTGCGTAGCCATCGTGCTCGTCGGCAGCAGGCACCTCAGGGTGGTCGTACTGCTATTCAGGGAGCGCAGTCTTCTCATTCCTCCCAGTCAGCCTATCAGCCCCAACAGCAGCAGCAGCCGCAGGTGGCGCAACAGTCTGGCCGTCAGAGGTTTCGACCCCGAGGTCAGCAGTTCAAGAAGAATTCGGGTTCCGACACTTCTGGTTCAGGCAGTTCGAGTAGCAGTGGATCTCGGACTGAGTTTTGCGGCTTTTGCGGTGGAAATCATCCGTCCATGCATTGTGTTGGTGTGCAGGGTTCCTGCAACCTTTGTGGTCAGTACGGGTATTTTGCGAGAGTGTGTCCGTCAATTGGATCACAGCAGACCGCGGCTCAGCCTCAGGGTCATGGAGGTCAGTCTAGGGGCCGTTCTCAGCAGTTTTAGCAGCCCCGATTGGGTGAGACTCAGTTTAGGCCGTGTCAGCAGCCTGGTCCGTCGTGGTTCGGACAGTCGTCTTAGCCTTTCTTTTCAGGACTTCAGCATGCTCAGGTTAACGCCATTACGAGGGAGCAGACCGATGAGACACCGAGCCGAGTGATTGGAGGTACATGTCTTGTCTTTGACTTTCCTGCTCGTGTGTTGTTTGACACCGGTGCATCGCATTCGTTTATTTCTGATTCGTTTGTTGTTGAGCATGGTCTGTGTACCATTCCTTTGTGCGATGCCGTTTCTGTTTCTACCCCAGGTGGTGTGAGCTTGTTCTCCCAGGAGGTTTTGTGGGATGGCGTGTTGCGGTTTGGTGAGCATGTCCTGTCAACGAACTTGATCCGTTTGATGCTTTGGGATTTTGATTGCATAGTTGGGATGGATGTGATGTCCAACTATAGGGCCTCCGTGGACTGATTCCATGGGATTGTGCGTTTTAGGCCTATGTCTGGCGAGAAGTGGGACTTCTACGGCCAGGATTCTAGATCGAAGATCCCGTTGGTCTCAGCGATGGAGATGTTTAGCTTGTTGTCTTTGGGGAATGCTGGCTTTATGATCTACGCTTTGGATGCGTCTTCCTCTTCCCGCGTTCAGCTTAATGACGTTCCCGTGGTGCGACATTTCCCGGATGTGTTTCCAGAGGAGATTCCTGGTTTTCCTCCGAGGCGGGAGATTGACTTCAGCATAGAGCTAGTGCCTGGCACAACTCCGATTTCACGTGCTCCTTATCTTCTGGCGCCTGCGGAGTTGAGAGAACTCAAGGTGCAGGTAGATGATTTGCTGGAGAAAGGTTTTATTCGTCCTAGTATGTCATCGTGGGGAGCCCCCATACTGTTTGTGAAGAAGAAGGATGGCTCAATGCGGATGTGCATTGATTTTCGCCAGTTGAATAAAGCCACTGTCAAGAACAAGTACCCGTTGCCGAGAATCGATGATCTGTTTGATCAGTTGCAAGGTTCTGTGGTGTATTCAAAGATTGATCTTCGTTCCGGGTACCATGAGCTGAGAGTGAGAGATCAGGATGTTGCGAAGACTGCATTTCGTACGAGGTACGGACATTTTGAGTTTTTGGTGATGCCGTTTGGTTTGACCAACGCGCCTGCAGTCTTTATTGATTTGATGAACCGAGTTTTCCGCGAGTTTATCGATCAGTTTGTGATCGTGTTCATCGATGACATCTTAGTCTATTCGAAGACTCCTTTGGAGCACAAGGAGCATTTGCGTATTGTCCTTCAGACGCTGAGAGGCCAGCAATTGTATGCAAAGTTTTCCAAGTGTGAGTTTTGGTTGGATCGCATCGTATTCTTGGGACATGTTATTTCAGTCGAGGGGATTTCGGTGGATCCTAGCAAGGTTGATGCCGTTCTGAACTGGGAGCGTCCCAGGAATGTTTCCGAGATTCGCAATTTCTTCGGTCTGGCTGGCTATTATCGTCGCTTCATTGAGGGATTCTCAAGTATAGCAAAGCCGATGACTCAATTAACGCAGAAGGACAAGAGATTTGTATGGACTGAGCAGTGCGAGAATGCTTTTCAGCTGCTCAAGGAAAAGTGGACTACTACGCCTGTGTTTGCTCTGCCGTCCGGTTCAGGTGGTTTTTTTGTTTCTTCTCACGCTTCGCTCAATGGATTGGATTGTGTGTTGATGCAAAATGGTCGAGTCATTGTGTATGCCTCGCGGCAGTTGAAACCGCATGAGACTCGTTACCCCGTCCATGATTTGGAGTTAGCAGCGGTGGTCTTTGCGCTGAATATCTGGCGTCACTACCTGTACGGCGAGCAGTTTGTGGTGTACTCCGACCACAAGAGTTTGCAGTATCTGTTTTCGCAGCCTGACCTAAACATGAGACAGCGTCGGTGGATGGAGCTGCTAAAGGATTTCGATTGTGAGATTAAGTACCAGCCTGGAAAGTCTAACGTGGTGGCCGATGCTTTGAGCAGGAAGGCTAGTGAGATGCTTGCATCGTTGTACATCTCTAAGGATCAGGAGCATCTTAACACTACGGGTTGGAGATTTTACTCGTCTGAGGATTGTGTGGTGGTTTCTTTTTTCCAAGTTGAGCCACAGATTGTTTCTACCATTCGAGCAGCTCAAAGGACTGATCCGTCTATCCACGAGTTGAAGTTGAAGGTCAAGGCTGGCGAACTTGAGGATTATTCTGTCTCTTCCGATGGTTGTTTGCGTTTCCGGGGCAGGTTGGTTGTGCCCAAATTGATTGATTTGAAGGAGGAGATCCTTCGGGGAGCGCACTGTAGCAGACATAGTGTTCATCCAGTTGCACGGAAGATGTACCATGCTTTGAAGCCGCACTTTTGGTGGGCTGGCTTAAATAGAGACGTTGCTGGTTTTGTTGCTCGTTGTTTGAACTGTCAGATGGTTAAGGCCGAAAGGATGAGACCTGGTGGTCCGTTGCAAAGTTTGGAGGTGCCCCAACGGAATTGGGAGCACATTGCTATGGATTTTGTGACGCATCTGCCTCGTTCCAGCAAAGGATGCGATGCTATTTGGGTGGTTATAGACCGTCTGTCTAAGTCTGTGCATTTTATTCCCTATGGAATGACCTTCTCGTTGAAGAAGATGGGGAAGCTGTACGTTGATTTTGTTGTTAGACTGCATGGTGTGCCCGTTTCGATCGTTTCCGACCGAGATCCGAGGTTTACTTCCAGGTTTTAGAAGAGTTTGCAAACAGCTTTGGGTACAAGATTGGCTATGAGCACCGCGTATCACCCCAGATAGATGGCCAATCTGAGCGAACTATCCCGACGTTGGAGGATATGTTGCGAGCTGTTGCGTTGGATTTCGGAGGTACTGGCAAGACGCGTTCTCTTTGTGTTGTTAGACTGCATGGTGTGCCCGTTTCGATCGTTTCCGACCGAGATCCGAGGTTTACTTCCAGGTTTTAGAAGAGTTTGCAAACAGCTTTGGGTACAAGATTGGCTATGAGCACCGCGTATCACCCCAGATAGATGGCCAATCTGAGCGAACTATCCCGACGTTGGAGGATATGTTGCGAGCTGTTGCGTTGGATTTCGGAGGTACTGGCAAGACGCGTTCTCTTTGCTTGAGTTTTCGTACAATAACAGCTACCAAGTGACGATTGGTATGGTGCCTTTTGAGGCTTTGTATAGCAGAAAGTACAGATCGCCGGTATGTTGGGAAGTGGTGGGGGAGAAGTAGCTATCTGCCCCTGACTTTGTGCAGCAAATGAAAGATCATGTGGATCTTATTAGACAGCGGATGAAAGCTGCCCAAGATCATCAAGACAGTTATGCGAATAAGAGGCGTCGACCTCTTGAGTTTCAGGTTGGTGATCGTGTATTTCTCAAGTTTTCTCCGTTTCGCAGTGTTATGCGCTTTGGACACAAAGGAAAGTTAGCTCCTCGCTACGTTGGTCCTTATGAGGTTGTTGAGAGGATTGGCCCTTTAGCGTATTGGCTGTTGTTGCCGTTAGAGTTGTCTTCTCTTCATGACGTCTTCCATGTTTCCATGTTGAGGAAGTATGAGCCAGATCCGTCTCATGTGCTTAGAACTAACGAGGTTGAGCTAGATCAGACGTTGAGTTATCAAGAATATCCCTTGCAGATCCTTGGCAGAAAAGAGAAACAGTTGAGGAATAAGACCATTCCGTTGGTAATGGTGCAGTGGAGCAAACATGGAAGGGAAGAAGCGACTTGGGAGCTGGAAGAAAAGATGCAGCGCGAGTGGCCGCATCTGTTTGAGTAGCTGTTCAGCTAAATTTCCAGTAGTTTGTAGCTTTTGGTTGTATTATTCCCTAGTTATTGTTATATGTTTGCTCAGTTATCTTGAACTCTTGGCCTTGTGTTGGGCGAGTTTTGTTTGTATCTTGCTGTTGCTGTGCTGTTGTGCCAGAATTGTTGTTTGATTTCGGGGACGAAATCCTTTTTAGTGGGGGAGAAATGTGAGACCTGAAATTGTTTAAGAGATTTATTTGTTGGAATGTTTCGGTTTTTAGAGATTTCTGGTGGTTTAGATCTCTGTTTGTAAGTTTGGTTTGCATTTTCGGGTCTGAATAGCATTTGGAGTAATTCTGGGAGTTTTCGTATTCTTGAGATTTTTGTGCAAAAGCTGGTCGAATTTGTGAAATCCAGTCATAGCGTGTTTGGTAGCGCGAGATTCCTAAACTCCGTCGTTTTAGTGAAATCTGGGTGCGTTGAGAGCTGGTAGCGTGTTGTATCCAGCCGTTGCTTTAATTTTGTTCGTTGAGGGCAAAACGACAGCGTTTCGATAAGTTGGCGAGATGTCGTTTGGATGTTGCGACTGGTTGTCCAGCTGCGAGAGATTTTTTAGCTACTGTAGCTTGCAGCTGGTGGTGGTTACTGTAGCTTGCAGCTGGTATTGCGCGAGAGCTAGCGACTGGATGACGTAGGTTATGCGACGCCGTTTTATTACGTTGGAACGAAGCATTTTGATG
>KQ997043.1:82316-148181 GCA_001598015.1 Dorcoceras hygrometricum | reverse complement strand
TGCGGCGCGACGTCGTTTTGTTAAGTCGCTGCGACATCGTTTTGATTTGCGTTGTTTGAAAATTCAGCAGCTGGTTTCTTTGCGTCTGCTGGTTGTATTTGTTTGTAGTATACCTGCTGGTTTAGTCGGTGGATGTTTCTAACCAGCTTTTGCGAGATTTATATAAGAAATACTTGGTCTTCGATTTGAGATATCAGATCCCATACTTAGAATATTTTCCCCGATTGTGTTCTTCGCTTCGAACCCTAGGTTACTGTTCACAGTAGCTTTTCTCTTCAGCAGCTGGTTTCTTTGCGTCTGCTGGTTGTATTTGTTTGTAGTATACCTGCTGGTTTAGTCGGTGGATGTTTCTAACCAGCTTTTGCGAGATTTATATAAGAAATACTTGGTCTTCGATTTGAGATATCAGATCCCATACTTAGAATATTTTCCCCGATTGTGTTCTTCGCTTCGAACCCTAGGTTACTGTTCACAGTAGCTTTTCTCCAACAATTCCCTTCATTTCCGGCCGTTGTTTGGTAAGTTTGAGGTAGCGTTGGACTCCTCTTGCGAAGCTCTATCATTCCATATAACTTTTGGAGGCTGTGGTTGGCTAGTTGAGGAACGTGAAGTTGCTGCCCATTTGTGTGTTTTATAGTGCAGGTAGAACTTCGTTCCCTTGTGATGAGATCTTGTTCCTAGCCTTGGTTTAAGCTTCCAGTAAGTTGTTTTGGTAGTAATTGAGTTAGTTGAGCGTGGCTCCCAGCCGTGAGCTTCTGTAATTGGCCGTGAGTTTCTGTGCAGCTTTTGAGATCTGTGTGTTGTGTATTTAGCAGGTTGCTATCCAGATCTCTCGGGCCTGTTTTGTAGTAATTGTTGCACAAAAGTATAAGGTATGGATCTGAGCTTGATGTAGCTTGGAATTGGCGTGAGATATTATGCGTGGCTGCTGGGATGTTTCGGTGAACCTATCTGTATATTGCTTGCTGAGCATTGGTGTTTATGCTAGCTGTTTCATGTGAATTGCATACACGCATTTGTTCACGCATATTTCAGATCCCTTGTGTATCATATTTTGCAGCCTTGTATCTTGTATTGCTGTTGTGGATTCTTACCAGGATGCGAGGACGAGCGGCAATACCGCACTCTCATCTCTCTGCTGGGATCGTTAGCCACCATGCGTCGAGTGGTTAACTACCACAGTTCATGGGCGAGGCAACGGTAGGTTGAGTTATTTGATGCATCTGGTATTCGGGTGTAGTATCACGGCGAGTGGCTCATTACCACACTATGAACACACCCCGTGGCCACTGTTTTTGCAGATTCTTGGAGCTGTGCTTGAGTTCCTTAGCTCCCTTGTTGGTTGAGCCTTACTTTGTTATCCGGTGTCTCATGCATTGCATCTGCATTTTATCTTATGCATTTTTTAGCTATATCTGTTGCTCTCCGTACTGCGGTTTGACCCCATGTCTCTCTGGGTCTTGGTTTGTTTCCTTGTTTGTGTTGTTTTCATGGAACCCAGGTTTTACAGCTGGTCGTGGTTATAACCCAGCTGGTGGTGCCCCAGGAGGTGGTTAGCGTGTCCCAGTTGCGTATAGCATATTTATAAATATGTATCAGTTAGTCAGGGGGATGCCCTGCGCTTCGTTATTGTATCCAGTATTTGAAGTCCGATACATGTTTTGGTTGTTGTATGCTACTGTTGGTTGTTTTTCTGAACTGGAATATATTTTGAGTATCGCTTTATTTTAAATTATATCGTTTTAAACCGTCAGGCCAAAAGCGAAAATTTTACCCGCTTTTTGATAGCTTCCGCATGTATTTGTATGATTTTACTCTGTTTAGAGCACGAGGCCTGACAATATCCCTTCTCTTCAACTAAGAATTGATTTTATTTCACATCAATGCCATCAAGATTCGTATACGATCTTGACATGGATATCCATCTAATGAAATCACTCTGACTTCGCAGTTAGTCAGGGGGATGCCCTGCGCTTCGTTATTGTATCCAGTATTTGAAGTCCGATACATGTTTTGGTTGTTGTATGCTACTGTTGGTTGTTTTTCTGAACTGGAATATATTTTGAGTATCGCTTTATTTTAAATTATATCGTTTTAAACCGTCAGGCCAAAAGCGAAAATTTTACCCGCTTTTTGATAGCTTCCGCATGTATTTGTATGATTTTACTCTGTTTAGAGCACGAGGCCTGACAATATCCCTTCTCTTCAACTAAGAATTGATTTTATTTCACATCAATGCCATCAAGATTCGTATACGATCTTGACATGGATATCCATCTAATGAAATCACTCTGACTTCGAAAATAAGGTCACCTCAGACCTTGGCATTAGAATCAATTAATTTTCTCTTCGTATCATCATATTCATATCAAAATAAAAGATCCACTACCTGTGATGGATCACAAAGATAATCTCAAATTTTAAATCAAGAACAGTAACTAGCAAGTATGTGGTTTGGCGGGATAACTCAAGAAATATCATTCTCGAGTACTCTAATACCTGATTCTCAATGTCAAATTATACCTTCGTTTATCTCTGTTTTGAACCACTTCAATTCTCACTTCTAAGGCCTCGTCACAGAATCGAATTCCAGTGTCTGTAGCAAAATTACCAAGATTAACTTCACTCTAATTTATAGGAGAAGATCTCTATTTCCTGTAGAGTTCCCATACAATCTCTATGAATTCCACGTGTCAGGTTGAGTAGTTATCGACCAAAATAATATATGCACACACCGTCTGAAACAGATTCCTGTATTCATACATATCGCTAACCAGATTCCTCAACTCTTGTTTAAATTCCACCAGTTGCTGTTCTAGCTAAGCAGCCGTTGCTACAATAGGTATCTTACGACAGAAACCAACGTTTACTCTCCATAGATACCAGCTTTTCCTTTCGATAAAACCAGGAGCAACCATCAGACATTGCATTTATCTTCACGCCTCAAAACGACATCGCATCAACTAATTAAAACGACGCCGCGACACGCCAACAAATGATGACAGATTCTCTCAACTTGACCAACTGCTGAAACGCGAAACAATTCAGATGACGTAAAGAATCGCTAACCAGATTCCTCAACTATTGTTTAAATTCCACCAGTTGCTGTTTTAGATAAGCAGACGTTGCTACAGTAGGTATCTTACGACAGAAACCAACGTTTACTCTCCACAGATACCAGATTTTCCTTTCGATAAAACCAGCAGCAACCATCAGACGTTGCATTTCTCTTCACGCCTCGAAACGACGTGGCATCAACTAATTAAAACGACACCGCGGCGCGCCAACAACTGATGACAGATTCTCTCAACTTGACCAACTGCTGAAACGCGAAACAATTCAGATGACGTAAAGAATCGTGTCATCTTTTCTACCAACAGCTGGTTTCACTAAATCACCCAACGATGACGTATGGGATACGTCACTATCGCTGCCAGTAGCTGCCACAAACGTTACAATCAACACGCTACGTTTTAACTTATCAAAACGACGTCGCCTTACCATCAGTGACTGGTCGCACGAATAATTTAAACGACGTCGTAATGAATACGTCATACTCTCTGTTATCAGCTGCTCAACACCTACTTCATTCAAAACGCTGAAAATTTGAAATCATCAAGTCTAATATCATAATCCCGGGCATTACATTTCTACCCCCTCTAACACATGAGTTCGCCCTCGAACTCACAAGAAGTTTTTGTTTTTACCAACATTCCGTACACATAAGAATATTGAAATAGCAGATACTCAATGAGAACTCACCTCAATGGAATAGATAGGGAAAATGTTGTCTCATGTCATCTTCCACCTCCTAGGTGGCTTCTTCAACTCCATGTTTATTCCATTGAATCTTTACCAAGGGAATAGTTTTCGTTCGGTGTTGCTTTTATTTTCGATCCAGTATCTGAATCGGTTGTTCAAAATAACTGAGAGTTTCATCAAGTTCAGCTTCATCAGCAGGAATCACATGAGATGCATCAGGCAGATATTTCCTCAGCATAGATAAGACATCATGTATACCCGAAAGAGATGGAGGCAATGCAAGTCGATAAGCAAGATCGTCTATCTTCTCGAGAATTGCATAAGGACCAATAAATCGTGGAGACAATTTCCCTCATTTTCCAAATCGAATTATACCCCTGAAAGGAGAAATTTTCAAGAATACTCTGTCCCCTGTTTCAAAACACAATGGTCGACGTTTGACATTCGCATATTTAGCCTGTCTATGCTGCGCTGTTCTCATTTTCTGTTGAATTATTTTCACTTTCTCAATCATTTCTCTGATTAAATCTGGTCCCAACTCAGGTGCCTCTGACACATCATCCCAATACAATGGTGAACGAAATTTTCTTCCAGACAGTGCCTCAAATGGAGCCATCTCAATACTTTCCTGATAACTGTTGTTATAAGAAAATTCCACAAGCGATAATGAATCTTGCCATGTAATACCAAACTCTAATACCACAACTCTAAGCATATCCTCAAGAGTCTGAATTGTTCTTTCAGTTTGTCCATCGGTTTGAGGATTATAAGCGGTACTTAAATATAATTTTGTACCTAAATCTTGTTGCAAGCTACTCAAAAAGTGTGAAGTGAATCTCGGATCTCGATCAGATACGATCGACTTTGGCATACCGTGATGTCTGACCACTTCTCGAACATAGAGATTTGCCATTTGATCATGCCGATAGGTCATTCGATAAGGAATAATCAAGCAGATTTCGTTAACCTATCGATAATTATCCGAATAGTGTCACATCCTCGGGATGACCTGGGCAACTTCGTCACAAAATCCATAGAAATATGATCACATTTCCATTCAGGAACTGACAGAATTTGTAATAAACCAGCAGGTTTCTTTCTCTCAGCCTTCACCTGTTGGCAATTCAAACATTTTGAAACAAAATCAGTCACATCAGACTTCATTTGCTTCCACCAGTATTGCTTTCTCAAATCATTGTACATTTTTATACCTCCAGGATGTACACTGAATCTACTTCTATGCGCTTCGTTCAATATCTGTTGCTTCAACTCTGTTACATCTGGAACCACAAGTCTGTTATACACATATAAGACATCATCAGCGCTTACCCGATATTCGGATTGATGTCCAGATCTAACCATTTCAATCGACTTCTGGACATTCGGATCTCTCTTTTGTGCTTCTTTGATTCGAATCAGTAATTCAGGTTCAGCACTTATAGCACAAACTCTCATCGGTCGCCTATCTGTCTCAAATAAATATCCAGAAATACAGCAATCTTCTATCAAACTAGATACACTCACAGTGGTCAAGGATAAAGCACAAACCTTTCTACTAAGGGCATCTGCTGCTGCATTCGATTTTCCTGGATAGTATTTGATTTCGAAATCAAAATCTTTCAATAAATCCAGCCATCTTCATTGTCTCATATTCAATTCAGATTGAGAAAATAGATATTACAGACTTTTATGATCCGAAAAGATTTCAAATTTCTCACCATATAGATAGTGTCGCCATATCTTTAATGCAAATACGATAGCTGCCAATTCAAGATCATGAATTGGATATCGGATTTCATGTGGCATCAATTGTCTCGAAGCATATGCAATAACATGTTCTCGCTGCATCAGAACACAGCCCAATCTTTGGTGCGAAGCATCACAATAAACAACAAAACCACCAATACCCGAAGGAATTGTCAAAACTGGTGCTGTAGTCAACCTCTTTTTCAACTCAAGAAAACTATCTTCACAAGCTTCAGACCAAATGAATGGTGCATTCTTCTGTGTCAGTTGAGTAATAGGTTTTGCAATACTCGAGAAATCCCAAATAAATCGACGATAATAACCTGCCAATCCCATAAAACTTCGGATTTCTGGCACAGATGTTGGTCTAGGCCAACTAATTACGGATTCTATCTTGCTCGGATCAACAGAAATACCATCACCTGAAATAATATGGCCATGAAATACAACTTTCTGCAACCAAAATTCACATTTCGACAACTTGGCATACAATTTCTCATCTCGTAGAGTTCTCAACACAATTCTAAGATGATTAGCGTGATCACACAGGTTTTTCGAATAAATCAGAATATCATCAATAAATATGATCACAAAATCATCAACATATTTATGAAATACACTATTCATCAAACTCATAAACACTGCCGGGGCATTGGTCAATCCAAAAGGCATAACAACGAACTCGTAATGACCATACCTCGTTTGGAATGCAGTTTTTAATATATCCTCATCTCGTACTCTCAATTGATGGTAGCCGGATCACAAGTCAATTTTCGAATATACTGACGAACCCTGCAACTGATCAAACAAATCATCTATCCGGGGTAAAGGATATCGATTCTTTACCATTGCTTTATTTAGTTGCCGGTAATCAATACATAACCTCATCGACCCGTCTTTCTTTCGTACAAACAGTACTGGTGCGCCCCAAGGAGAAACATTGGGTCTAATGTATCCCTTGGCAAGAAGATCTTCAAGCTGTTCTTTCAACTCTTTCAATTCAATTGGTGCCATACGATAAGGTGCTCTCGATATCGGTTGTGTACCTGGCATCAACTCAATACTGAAATCTACCTCTCGAAACGGAGGCAATCCTGGAATCTCATCAGGAAAGACATCAGAAAATTCACAAACTACTGGTATATCAACCAGTTTCGGGCTAGTCTTCATCACATCTACTGCATAAATCAGGAATCCTTCGGCTCCCTTTTGCAATAGCTTAGTCATAGAAAGAACAGAAACTAA
The DNA here is from genome assembly GCA_001598015.1 of Dorcoceras hygrometricum. Classification (NCBI taxonomy): domain Eukaryota; kingdom Viridiplantae; phylum Streptophyta; class Magnoliopsida; order Lamiales; family Gesneriaceae; genus Dorcoceras; species Dorcoceras hygrometricum. The sequence continues at coordinate 141,428 of KQ997043.1, read as the reverse complement.
GGGAATTCTGGCTCGTGATCCCTTACCATAGAATTTCCACTCATCATTTTTCTCAGGTCTGAATCGAACCTCTTTCTGAAAACGATCCACTGTTGCCCTGTACTTGGTTAACATGTCTATGCCGATGATACAATGAAAATCAGACAACCCAAGCACAATACAGTCAATCTCAATCTCATGACCCTCAAACTGTAGTATACAATTTCTAACATATTTCATCGATAAGATACCCCTCCTAGAGGTGAAGAAACAGATACTACTTCATCTAAGGGTTCCACAGACAATGTATTTGAGACAAAAAAGTGCTCAGATATAAACGTATGTGAAGCACCCGTATCAAGTAATACATAATAAGGATAATTAAAAAGAGAGCAATTACCTGCAATAACATCATCAGGGCTGCTTGTGCTTGCTCCTCTGTCAATGCAAACACTCTGGCTTGTTGCTTAGGAGGTTGGCTCACTGTCTGGATCCCTCCTTGTCTACCCTGATGCTGAATCTATGGTTGGAATGAATGCACAGAAGATGCTTGCCTTTCTGGAAGTGGCATTGATCTTGATGCTCCGGTATTCTGTGAACTTCCAGACCCACGTTGATGACATATCCTCGCAAAGTGTCCAGGTTGATTGCAGAGGTTGCAAAGGCCAAACACTCCTCTACACTGTTCAGTGATATGCCGACCTCCACATTTGGTACAATAATAACCAGATTTCTGTCCAGTCCTCTGTTGTTTAGATTCACTCGAACTAGAGGAGCTACTAGTAAATGAACGCTTGAATTGTTTCCCTTTTCCTTTAAAGAAATTTTTCTTTCCACTACTTCTGTTTCCAGCATCAAATCGAGGGGGCGGCAAAATTTGTGGTTTCTCTTGCGATAGTCTCGCGGCTGGTGGCACAAACTGTGCTCCACGTTGTCTCATTAGTCCTGCTTCAGCTCCCTTTGCACGATTCAATGCATCAGCAAAGGTATTCGGTCGCCCTGCATTCACTAAGGTGAACACATCGGGATTCAAGCCATTTATGAACTGATCAGCTTGAGCTTCATCGCTAACAGCAACGTGCGGAGAAAATTTGATTAAACTTGTGAACTTGGCAACATATTCTTCGATGTTTAGCTGCCCTTGTCGCAAATTTGAAAACTCTGCTCCTTTGTCCTTCCAATACGAAACTGCAAAGAACCGTTGATAAAAATAAGTTTTGAATACAGCCCAAGTAATCACCGTACCCTGATTTTCAAGAGCTTTCTTCGTCGCTACACACCAGCTCTTACTAAGACCATGCAGCTGGTGTATTATCAATTTCACCCGACGATCATCGGTATAATCCAACGCTTCAAATAACTGTTCTATATCTTCCAACCAGTTCTAATAATCTATTGCATTTTCTGTTCCTGTCAATGTTGGCAGTTTAAAAGATTGAAATCGTTTCAACAGTGTTTCCATCGGAGTTGCAGTTGCATTCAACGCATCAGTCGAAGTACTACCCTGCTCTGTTCGCGGAACAGTTCCTGTCTGCCGGGTAGTTGTTCGTCGAGGAGGCATATCTAAAAATCAAACAGATTCGTTCATAATTACTCATCATATCGATAACAAATCTCAGTCCCTCCTCTGATTAGCACACATGATTGTGCTGCTTCTCAAGAGATCGAGTTCTGATTCATACTTCGTTTAATACATGATACTATTCAGATTTCAGATAGCATGTAATTCCTAAGTCTGTCTGGCATACTCTTACCATTTCGTCACACAATCATGCGATATAAATTCCAAACAGTAAGACATATACCATGCAAGCATGAAATCAATTTAATAAATCATTCAAGAAGACTCGTTCTACCCCGCTCATCTAACTCCTTCCAAGATCTTAGTGATGCTCTGACACAACCTGATGTGAGACTCTCTTCCCACAAATTTTCTAATCTCATCTTATGGGCGATTAATCAACCAACGAGTTTAATAAGTAAAATCTAGTTTTATGCGTACATTTTTTTTTAAGTCTGGGTCACCAACAGCTGTTTATTCATAAATAAAACATAACGGTACAAAGGTTAATACACCTTACATTCACTGGTACAAAACCTGATCCTTAAATACAAATCCAGATACATCAAAGACTAGCAGCTATTTGGCCAACATCTACTTAACAGTAGGTCTCTAATATTCTAGTTGATCGCCCTTCTTCTAGGTAGTAACTATCATTACCCCCGTCCCAGCAAATCAATTCTTTCCTCCTATCATCATGCACACATACAAAACAAGACAACAGCCGGAACACTCCGGTGAGAAATGATCTCAGTATAATCGACAGTTTAATGCAATAACATAAAGAAGTTTATAAAAAAAATATTAATTCAAAATAAACTAAACATATCCCTTCTCTTCAACTAAGAATTGATTCTATTTCACATCAATGCCATCAAGATTCGTATACGATCTTGACATGGATATCCATCTAACAAAATCACTCTGACTTCGAAATAAGGTCACCTCAGACCTTGGCATTAGAATCAATTCATTTTCTCTTCGTATCATCATATTCATATCGAAATAAAAGATCCACTACCTGTGATGGATCACACAGATAATCTCAAATTTTAAATCAAGAACAGTAACTAGCAATTATGTGGTTTGGCGGGATAACTCAAGAAATATCATTCTCGAGTACTCTAATCACTGATTCTCAATGTCAAATTATACCTTCGTTTATCTCTGTTTTGAACCACTTCTATTCTCACTTCTAAAGCCTTGTAACAGAATCAAATTCTGGTGTCTGTAGCAAAATCACCAAGATTAACTTCACTCTAATTTATAGGAGAAGATGTTTCCTGCAGAGTTCCCATACAATCTCTATGAATTCCACGTGTCATGTTTAGTATTTATCGACCAAAATAAGATATGCACACACCGTCTGAAACAGATTCCTATATTCATACATATCGCTAACCAGATTCCTCAACTCTTGTTTAAATTCCACCAGTTGCTGTTCTAGCTAAGCAGAAGTTGCTACAGTAGGTATCTTACGACAGAAACCAACGTTTACTCTCCATAGATACCAGCTTTTCCTTTCGATAAAACCAGCAGTAACCATCAGACATTGCATTTCTCTTCACGCCTCAAAACGACATCGCATCAACTAATTAAAACGACGTCGCGGCGCACCAACAACTGATGACAGATTCTCTCAACTTGACCAACTGCTGAAACGCGAAACAATTCAGATGACGTAAAGAATCGCGTCATATTTTCTGCCAACAGCTGGTTTCACTAAATCACCCAACGATGACATATGGGATACGTCACCGTCGCTGCCAGTAGCTGCCACAAGCGTTACAATCAACACGCTGCGTTTTAACTTATGAAAACGACGTCGCTTACCATCAGTGACTGGTCGCATGTATAATTTAAACGACGTCATAATGAATACGTCATACTCTCTGTTATCAGCTGCTCAACCACCCAACGATGACATATGGGATACGTCACCGTCGCTGCCAGTAGCTGCCACAAGCGTTACAATCAACACGCTGCGTTTTAACTTATGAAAACGACGTCGCCTTACCATCAGTGACTGGTCGCATGTATAATTTAAACGACGTCATAATGAATACGTCATACTCTCTGTTATCAGCTGCTCAACACCTACTTCATTCAAAACGCTGAAAATTCGAAATCATCAAGTCTAATATCATAATCCCGGGCATTACAAAAACAATATGTTTAGCAAGATACATACATGCACAACTGCCAAAGAAATTTGGGACAAGCTCACCCAGATATGAAAGGGCAATGAGGAGACAAAAGAAAACAAGCTTACTGTTGCCCTGCAGAATATTGAGTTGATCAGGATGAAGACTGAGGAGACCATGGGAGAGTTCTAAGAACGGTTCAGCTCGCTGGTGATTGAGCTGACCATATTGGGGAAAGAGTATAGCAACAGGGAGCTAGCCCTGAATGTAATGAGAGCACTGCCCAAATAATGGGATGTCAAGACTATGGTCATGCGGGAATCAAAAGATCTGAACAAGCTGAAGCTGCATGACTTGTTTGCAAATCTGAAGTCGTATGAGTTTGAGCTAGAAACAAGAGCAGAGTCAGAGCCTTCTACATCCCAGCCTACCAAATCCCTTGCTGTAACAGTGCCAGAACAGAGCCCATCAAGCAACAAATGAGCAGAGGAACTTAGCAATGATGCTATGTCTCTCTTCATAAAAAAGTTCAGGAAATTTATGCGAAAGAATAACTCTAACTCCAACTCTTCTGATTCATTTAAAAAGAATTTAAATTCTTCTTTTGATGATAAGTGCTATAATTGTGGCAGGCTTGGTCACTTCATTACTGACTGCAGGAAGCCTAAGCTGGATGCCAAGAAACAACCAGATCGCACCAACAAGGAAAATAAGGAGAATAAGTTTTACCAGAAGAGGAGGACTGAGAAGGCAATGGTGGCCGAGGAAAACAAGAGCGCATGGGCAGACACAGATTCAGAGGATTCCATATCAGGGACGTCCTCATCCAGTGAGAGTGATGAACAAGTACAGTGTCTCATGGCTGATGACACTGATGAAGTATTTGATTTCTCCAACCTCGAGTTTACATGTGAGGACCTAGTCACTGCACTAAATGACATGGTCCATGAGTACAAAAAGATGTATCGGTATTTCGAGGAAGTTAAGGCTAAAAAGGAGACCTATGCTTTAAACACTGATCAAGTAAGCTCAAGCGAAATTCAAGCTACTCTAAGTAAGCTTGCGACTGAGAATGACGAATTGAGAAGCAGGTCGCAGGAGATGGTCAATGAGAATCAGCTTTTAGCTTATATTATAAGCTCCTGGACCAAGTCGTCTGCATCTCTTGATAAAATGCATGGAGCTATGAAGCCATCAAGTGATAGATCCGGATTGGGCTATGGTAGCAATGAAAACAATAATGCAGAGACCAGTTGTACCCAAAAGTTGGATAGGACAAAGCTTCAAACCATGAACTATGTAAGATCCAGCACGGGATAGCCTGGAGAGGCACAATCTGATGAGTCACAGATAGTAGCTAAGCCTCCGATCTGGCAAGGACGATTTTGCGGCTAGGGTATACTGCTCTTGAGAAGCCTAAAGAAAGCTGGCTCAAGAAATGAGTTTAACAGATGAGGGGTAAACCCAAATCTGGTGGAAAAAATCCAGGCTGGTTCTCAAAAGCTTTTTCGAAGGACAGGCAGTACAGGCCTAGGTATAACAATCCCAGATCACAAGGCAAACATACTGCTCATACGAATAATTTCAGAACAAAAAGCACACACAAACCACACACATACTTTGATCCATGCACTGGTAAATTTGTTAAAATTATCCAAGTATGGGTCCCGAAGGGATTCATTAAGCCTGGACCAAGTAAATCAAAGGCTACAAAATCTGTTTTATTTGTGATTGCAGGAATAACAGGTATCAAAACTGGAGCAATGTACATGGTACTTGGGCAGTGGATGTGCAAGGAACATGACTGGTGATCCCAAGCTATTATCAGATGTAAAGCCGTGCAACGGACCTAAGATCACCTTCGTGATAATTCAAACGGTAACATTGTGGGTAAGGGTAAGCTTACCCATGGTAACTTTACTGTCAACAACGTTCTCCTTGTTGAGAACTTGTGCTGCAACTTGATCAGTATCAGTCAGTTATGTGACAGTAATTATTCAGTTAAGTTTCAAAGAACACTTGCACAGTTCAAAATCCAGAAGGTCTGACGTGCTAGTAGGTTATAGATCAGGGAATACCTACAAAATAGACTGGTCAGATCAATCGCATACTGAACAAACTTGCCTAGTAACTGACTCTTCTAAGAGCTAGCTATGGCATCAGCGAATGAATCATCTTAATTTCAAAACCATTGCCAATCTGAGTAAGCATGAGTTAGTTGATGGCTTGCCCAAATTGAAATTTTCAAAAGACACGATTCGCTCTGCCTGTCAGCTGGGTAAACATATAAAATTAACTTTCAAAAATAGAGGTAGTAACAAAACCACTCATAAGCTGGAACTTTTACACATGGATCTTTTTGGTCCCACACCCGTAACCAGCTTAGGGGGAATGAAGTACACCTTGGTTGTTGTTGATGATTTTCAAAATTTACATGGGTGTTGTTTTTGAAAGGATCAAACTTCCAACCAGCTGATCAAGCTTTTAAAAAGTTTGCAAAATGAGCAATCTTGAAATGTTAACCGGATAAGGAGTGATAGAGGAACTGAGTTTTTAAATTTTAAAATATCCTCTTCTCTGGATGACATTGGAATTATGCACGAGTTGTCTGCAGCTAGATTACCTCAGCAAACGGGTTAGCTGATTGTAGAAATCATAATTTAAAAGAAGCTGTAACAACAATGATTGCTGATTATGGTAATTCAAAGAAATTTTGGGTTAAAACAGTTAACACAGCTTGCTATATTCAGAACAGATCGATGATCAATAAGAATCATGGTGTTACCCCATATGAGATCTGGAATGGCAGAAACCAGATATTTCTTATTTCAGGGTGTTTGGATGTAGATGTTTTATCCATAATAACGGTAAAACTTATCTAAAAGCTTTCGATGTCACATATGATGCAGGTATCTTCCTAGGATATTCAGCGGTGAGAAGAGAGTACGGAGTCTTCAACAACAGAATGCTAAATATTTAAGAATCGACTCACGTGGTGTTTGATGAAACCAGCTTCAGATCAACATCAACTGCAAAGCTTAATGACTTATGAACTCGTCTGGAGTCAATAAGAATCAAGTGATGATGAGGAACAGAATAGATTCCAAGCTGGTGACCAGAACACACTGGACACACCGATTACAAACTCCGATATTCAAGATGTTGCACAAGCTGGAGTCTCAGGTAACATTGAAGTCATTGATTTGACTAATAGTGACTCATTACAGGACCAGCGAGCAATAGGTGTGCCAGGTGTGTGTGCCGGTCCAAGCAACGAACAGAATAGATTCCAAGCTGGTGACCAGAACACACTGGACACACCGATTACAAACTCCGATATTCAAGATGTTGCACAAGCTGGAGTCTCAGGTAACATTGAAGTCATTGATTTGACTAATAGTGACTCATTACAGGACCAGCGAGCAATAGGTGTGCCAGGTGTGTGTGCCGGTCCAAGCAACGCCGATCGAGATCACGCGCAAGCTGATCCAGATCGTGTTCCAATTGGTGGAGAATGTACACAAGCTGATGATCCAACAAGTGGTGTTCAAGTAGATCCAGAAGGACTGCAGGGGGAACAAGATGCACGCATCTAATCTCAGCATGAAGCATAAACCTCTTACAGACCAGCTTTCTGATGGAATAAGAATCATCCACCCGAGCTGGTAATCAGTAACCCTTCTGCACCCCTTAGGACACGAGGCCAGATGATATATGAGTATTTTAACTCTGCATTCGTTTTCCATATATATCCTAAGAAGGTAGACGAGGTATTAGTTGACCCAAGCTGGATAGAAGCGATGCAAGATGAACTTAGTCAATTTGAACGTATCAGAGTATGGCATTTAGTTCCTAGACCTACTAACCAGAACGTAATAGGTACTAAATGGGTCTTTAGGAATAAACTGGATGAAAATGGAAAACATAGTAAGAAACAAAGCTAGACTAGTAGCTCAAGGCTATAGGCAAGAAGAAGGCATATATTTGAGGAATCTTTTGCACCTGTAGCTAGAATAGAGGCCTCACATATTTCTTGCATATGCTGCATTCAAAAATTTCAAAGTTTATCAAATGGATGTTAAAAGTGCTTTCTTAAATGGCATCCTTAATGAGGAAGTGTATGTTGCACAACCTCCTGGCTTCGTAGATCATACCAGACCGGACTACGTGTGTGTATAAGCTTGATAAAGCTTTGTATGGTCTGAAAAAAGCTCCTAGAGCTTGGTATGATACTTTGTCCAAGTTTTTAATTGATCATGATTTTGTTATCGGTTCTGTAGATAAGACTGTTTAAATTTGTTAAAAACGAGCATGTATTATTGGAACATATTTATGTAGATGACATTATCTTTGGCTCGACTAATCCCAATATTTGTGATAAATTTTCCAAGATTATGAAGGACAAGTTCGAGATCAGTATGATGGGGGAGCTGACATTTTTCCTAGGACTACAAGTGAAGCATCTTGAGGATGAAATCTTCATAAACCAAGCGAAGTACACCAAGGAACTTCAAAAGAAGTTAGGGATGGAAAAATGTTCATCAGCAGCTACTCCGATGAGCGCTTCAATCAAGTTGTACAAGGATGAAGCTGAAACTGCCGTTGAGGTAACCATGTATCATGGGATAATTGGATCTCTCTTGTACTTAACTGCAAGCTGACCGGACAATATGTTTTTTGTCTGTATGTGTGCGAGGTTCCAAGCCGATCCAAAACAGTCTCATTACATGGCTTTTAACCGTATTCTTAAATATTTAAAGGGCACATAGAACATGGGTTTTTGGTATCCCAAAGACTCAAGTTTCAATTTAATTGGGTATATTGATGCATATTAAGCAGTTTGCAAGATTGATCGGCGTAGCACAAGTGGAACTTGTCAGTTATTGGGAGACAGGTAAATTTCCTGGTTTAGCAAGAAGCAGACATCAATCGCAACGTCTACAGCTGAGGCAGAGTACCTAGCAGCTGGGAGCTGTTGCGCTCAGATTTGTGGATACAACAACAGCTTAGAGACTATGGCGTTGATGCAGTCGAGGCACCCATTTTCTGTGACAACACAAGTGCAATAGCGATCACTCAGAACCTCGTGCTGCATTCCAGGACCAAGCATATTGACATCAGACTGTTAGAGTAGGTGCCCAACTAGCCAACTTGTGGCGTGTGGGCTCTTGTTGACTCTATGTAAAATTATCTTTATTTATGTAATTCACATTCTTTTATGGCATTATTTATCTTCATTATTATGATTACCATTGTTGGATAAAGACCTTGAATGCACTATAGTGTATGTTAGATGTGATAGTGGATTTGATGGCTATCATGAAACACATATAATAGTTACAGTGTATTCTAAACATGTTCCTAGTCAATTGGGCCATCCAAAAGAGGATAAGGACCACCCGAGCTTGAGACTAGCATCTTCGATGCGAAGTACCATGTTTCATTGGTAGGGAACATAGTGATGTTCTGAGCATGCAGATGGATAGTGACCTGGTGATCTATCGAACTACCTTCGTTCGAACTTTCCAAGTGGTTACCATTTATCGAGTGGATTAAGTCCTATGTCTTGGTTGTACAGATTAGTTATTACTCGAAACTTCATTGAGACTCTACATGATAGGTGCCTCACTTTGACCCGTTTACCGACTCAGTTGGGGTCATCAGGTGGCGGGGTTGGGTGAGGTCCCGATGCATGTATTAGTTGATGCTTCGTTGTTGAGGATTCATCGCTCGCCCTTGTGCGTGGATATCCTATGCTATCTGAGGAGAGAATAGTGTGACAAATCTCTGGCTAGAGTACTAGATGTTTTTAGGTAAATGAGTTTACCAGTAACACATGCGATGTCACTATTTGATCTCCAAGATGTATGCATGGTTATTGGATCTATAGCGACTCTCGATTTACCAATGGTCATTGATCTTATCGGGATATTTGAGTTGAAAGGACCGTACTGTACGCTAACCATGACCGACTGGTTCTTGCAGGAACTATCAGTGATACCTAAGGGGTCATGGGGCAATGTTGCTAGACGCTTTACCATGATTCGATGGGTAAGTCCGAAAATGTGTTTTTGTAGTCACAAATGTTGTGAGCCCACGGCTAGTTGTATCCTGAACCATTGAGGGTCACAAGTACTGGTTTCCCAATTCCCGTATGGATTTGGTACTAAAAGTGTTGAGTATAGTAGGAAGAAGGTTGGGAGTATGACTTCCTAAAAGTAGCTAAGGGAGTAGGACTTCCATATTTAGCTAATTAGAGTAAACCTGTCATATATAGATTTAGTGGTCCGAAAATTTGATTTTGCATCATAATGATAAGTTCTGTAAACTGAGCACATCGGTGATATCTGATCATCGATTGGGATTATGATGAAACCACAATCAAGGTAGTCTAACCGAATGTTCACTGTTCGAGATAAACCAAATGTTCATAGTTCGAGTTGAACCAAATGTTCACTGTTCGAGTTGAACCGAATGTTCACTGTTTTGTTCAAATCAAACTCTATCCCTCAATCTTAAATATGGCAATGAGGAGACACTGAGAAGAATGTTAGGATCGAATAGACAACAAAAACCATGCCTATTTTAAAATTTAATTGGAAAACAACACGGTTTCTAGAGGGAAAAACACCTTTACCGTGCTAAGATCTGGTCTGTTAATAACTGAACTGCAATAGCTCATTGTTCTTGAAAGATTTTGCAACGAGAAACAGATCGAATATGATTAAAATCATGAGGAAAACAACCCGAACTGGTCTCTGAAAATCGAAAGCTCAATCAACAGATTTCACGAAATAATCTATGCACAATGCTGTTAACGCGTAAAGCTGTAAGTAAACAAGACTTATTTATTTATGGAAGTTCGGATCTCAAATCCTACGTCTCCCCTTCTTCCAAATCTGGAAGACATCCACTAGAAGATATGATCCGCAGACCCGATCAGCTTTGGGACTTATCCACTGCCCAAAGCTGAACTCCTAGACTCTACACCAGCTCTCAGGCTGTGTTCATCCAACTCTATGAACTTGTTTAACGTCTCTGTTCAAAGACAACAATCACTAAGTTTAACATCTTCGTGTCAAGACAGATTAGGTGTTTGGTTTGTGATTCACTAAAGTATTCTAATCATCTCTCAGCTATTATGTGAGTGAATCTCTGTGTGTGTGAGATTTACAGTGTAAGCTCAATTTTCAAATATAAAATCTCACACAAATAGGAAGTGCTTCTGTAAAGCTAAATTCAGCTCAGCAGTCGACTGTTACAATAAGCTCCTCAGATATGATAGTCGATTGATTCACCTCTATGTTTATCTTCCTGTTTTTCTGCTCTCTCAACATCCTGCATCTTCATCAGTTTTCTTGTATAAATAGCCTCCCACTTTGATATAGTCGTTGGACACACATTTCTATCCGTTGAAAAGCTTCTGCATCATTCTGACATTGTATGTACCATTCGTCCTTTCATTGCACATGGGTAGGTGTGGCTATTTAATGCATTTCATCTTCTTGTGAACTGATGTGACAATACGTCAGTTTGAATTTCCTTATTCAAACTTAGTTTGTTCAACTGCTTTGATCCTTCAGATCTGATACAGACTTTATTCAGATATGTTTGTATTTCAGCTCAGATCTGATTCCTTTGTTTTGCTACAGTTGATCTCAGATCTGATTTTGCTCTTCTTAGCTTATCCAGCTCCGAACTGATCTTCTCTTCACATCTGATCCAGCTCTGAGCTGATCTTCTCTTCACATCTGATTTAGCTCTGAGCTGATCTTCTCTTCTTGTCTTTTCCCGCTAGCTTCCGATATGGTCTGCTACAGTGTCAGATCTGGTCAGCTTTGACTGGTTATGTACACTACTCAGATCTGGTCAGTGCTACCACCTCCGAAACGGTCCAATGAGCAAGACTCATGGCTATACCGTGATTGAGCTGCCTTTTGGCCAAATTCCTTCGTTTAGGCCTCGAAAATCACGTTTTCCTATTATGTACTTTGCAACTCATCAAAGCTAACTATACAGTCTTCATATTCGACGATCTTGGTCTGCTACAGTATCTGATTCTCATTAGATCTGGTTCAGTTGCAGTATTGGATCTCATCTGGTTCAACTACACTGCTTCTCAGCTGATTTGTCTCTATGTCAGACCTGCACATATCAATTAAACTGTTTGTAAATAATCATCAGGTTTTGTGTATTTCAAAATTCAGATTCCGATCATAGACACAAATCCAACATGCTTCGCCTCTCTGTTTTTTTTCCCTATTTTTCTTCTCTCTCAACCTCCTGCATCTTCATCAGTTTTCTTGTATAAATAGCCTCCCACTTTGTTTTTTCTTCTCTCTCAACCTCCTGCATCTTCATCAGTTTTCTTGTATAAATAGCCTCCCACTTTTATATAGCCGTTGGACACACATTTATATCCGTTGAAAAGCTTCTGCAGCATTCTGACATTGTATGTACCTTTCGTACTTTCTTTGCACATGGGTCGGTGTGGCTATTTAATGCATTTCATCTTCTTGTGAACTGATGTGACAATACGTCAGTTTGAATTTCCTTATTCAAATTGAGTATGTTCAACTGTTTTAATCCTTCAATTCTGATACAGACTTTATTCAGATCTATTTGTCTATCAGCTCAGATCTCATTCCTTTGTTTTGATTCAGTTGATCTCAGATCTGATTTTGCTCTTCTTAGCTTATCCAGCTCCGAACTGATCTTCTCTTCACATCTGATCCAGCTCTGAGCTGATCTTCTCTTCACATCTGATTCAGATCTGAGCTGATTTTCTCTTCTTGTCTTTTCCCGCTCGCTTCCGATCTGGTCTGCTAAAGTTTCAGATCTGGTCAGCTTTGACTTGTTATGTGCACTACTCAGATATGGTCCGTGCTACCCCCTCCAAAATGGTCCAAAGAGAAAGACTCACCGCTATGCCGTGATTGAGCTGATTTTGGCCAAATTCCTTCGTTTAGGCCTCCGAAATCGTGTTTTTCAATTTTGCACTTCGCAACTCAGCTAAGCTAACTGTACAGTCTTCATATTCGACGATCTTGGTCTTATACAGTATCTGATTATCATCAAATCTGGTTCAGCTGCATTATTAGATCTCATCTGGTTCCACTACACTGCTGCTCAGCTGATTCGTCTCTATGTCAGACCTGCACATCTCAATTAAACTGTTAGTAAATAATCAGCAGTTTTTGTGTATTTCAAAATTCAGATTCTGATCTGTTGACACAGATCCAACATGCTTCGCCTCTCTGTTTTTCTTCCTGTTTTTCTTCTCTCTCAACCTCCTACATCTTCATCAGTTTTCTTGTATAAATAGCCTCCCACTTTGATATAGCCGTTGGACACACATTTCTATCCGTTGAAAAGCTTCTGCAGCATTCTGACATTGTATGTACCTTTCGTCCTTTCTTTGAACATGGGTAGGTGTGGCTAGTTAATGCGTTTCATCTTCTTGTGAACTGATGTGACAATACGTCAATTTGAATTTCCGTATTCAAAATGAGTTTTTTCAAGTGCTTTGATCCTTCAGATCTGATACAGAATTTATTCAGATTTGTTTGTATATCAGCTCAGATCTGATTCCTTTGTTTTGCATCAGTTGATCTCATATCTGATTTTGCTCTTCTTAGCTTATCCAGCTCCGAACTGATCTTCTCTTCACATTTGATCCAGCTCTGAGCTGATCTTCTCTCACATCTGATTCAGATCTGAGCTGATCTTCTCTTATTGTCTTTTCCCGCTCGCTTCCATTCTGGTCTTCTAGAGTGTCAGATCTGGTCAGCTTGGAATGGTTATGTGCACTACTCAGATTTGGTCAGTGCTACCCCCTCCAAAACGGTCGAACAAGCAAGACTCACGGCTGTGCCGTGACTGAGCTGCTTTTTGGCCAAATTCCTTCGGTAGGCCTCCGAAATCGTGTTTTTCTATTCTGTACTTTGCAACTCAGCTAAGCTAACTGTACAGTCTTCATCTCCGAAGATCTTGGTCTGCTACATTATCTGATTCTCATCAGATCTAGTTTAGTTGCAGTATTGGATCTCATCCGGTTCAACTACACTGCTGCTCAGCTGATTCGTCTCTATGTCAGACCTGCACATCTCAATTAAACTGTTAGTAAATAATCAGGAGGTTTTGTATATTTCAAAATTCAGATTCTGATCTGTAGACACAAATCCAACAATTTCCCCCTTTTTAATTTACACAAAACCTGAATAAACATATGCACGAATGTTTATGGTCTGAAATATTTCTCCCCCTTTTTGTGGGAATAAAAAAGGGTTACGAAATCTTGTCTTCCCTTCAAGATTTAAACCAAGACTCCCCCTCAATGCAGCACGGGGTATATTTATTTTTGAAAAGAAAACGATTTTTAGGAAGACAAATTTCGAAAAGCAGCAGCTTTGAGATTTGAAAAACAGATTCTGTGCTACTTGAAAATTCTCATATATTCAGACCAGAGGAGTAATTGAGGATTCAATTTACAGAATTTCTTCCATTTTTCCCTAAGATTTATCCTTGCAAACGTAGAGTTCTTTGCGTACACACAGATCTCGCGCAATCGTGTCAGCTCGACAGACGAGATATCGCTGCACTTTACTTTCGAAAAACTGCTCTACAATTCAATGAACATTACTCCCCCTATCTTTATAAAATGTGTTTTAAAAACTCTTTAAATGATTTTGTAGCACAGAGAGCTTTCGAAAGATAAAAAAATAGATTCGAAAACACAATCAGAGCTGCAGATATTTTAAAACCTTAAACATTTTTAATTTAAAATGCACTTTCAAGAGCAACCTTTCTCTTATACCACTTGTTAGGATCGAATAGACAACAAAAACCATAACTATGTTAAAATTTAATTGGAAAACAGCACGGTTTCGGGAGGGGAAAACACCTTAAGCTGATTCCAGATCTTAGCAGCTCAGATCTGGTCTGTTAAAAACTGAGCTGTAATAGCTGATTGTTCTTGAAAGATTGTGCACCGAGAATCAGATCGGATATGATTAAAATCATACGGAAAACAACACGAACTGGTCTATGAAAACCGAAAGCTCAATCAACAGATTTCACGAAATATTCTATGCAGAATGCTGTTAACGCGTAAAGCTGTAAGTAAACAAACACTAATTTGTTTATGGAAGTTCGGATCTCAAAGCCTACGTCTCCCCTTCTTCCAAATCTGGAAGACATCCACTAGAAGATTTGATCCGCACACCCGATCGGCTTTTGGACTTATCCACTGCCCAAAGCTGAACTCCTAGACTCTCCACCAGCTCTCAGGCTGTGTTCATCCAACTCTATGAACTTGTTTAACATCCCTGTTCAAAGACAACAATCACTAAGTTTAACATCTTTGTGTCAAGACAGATGTGGAGTTTGGTTTGTGATTCACTCAACTATTCTAATCATCTCTCAGCTATTATGTGAGTGAATCTCTTTGTGTGTGAGATTTACAGTGTAAGATCAACTTTCGAATAAAATCTCACACAACTAGGAAGTGCTTCTGGAAAGCTAAATTCAGCTCAGCAGTAGACTGTTAATATAAGCTCCTCATATCTGATAGTCGACTGCTTTTCCTGTATGTTTTTCTTCCTGTTTTTCTTCTCTCTCAACATCCTGCATCTTCATTAGTTTTCTTGTATAAATAGCCTCCCACTTTGATATAGCCGTTGGACACACATTTCTATCCGTTGAAAAGCTTCTACAGCATTCTGACATTGTATACCTTTCGTCCTTTCTTTGCACATGGGTAGGTGTGGCTATTTAATGCGTTTCATCTTCTTGTGAACTGATGTGACAATACGTCAGTTTGAATTTCCTTATTCAAATTGAGTTTGTTCAACTTCTTTGATCCTTCATATCTGATACAGACTTTATTCAGAACTGTTTGTATATCAGCTCAGATCTGATTCCTTTGTTTTGCTTCAGTTGATCTCAGATCTGATTTTGCTCTTCTTAGCTTATCCAGCTCCGAACTGATCTTCTCTTCACATCTGATCCAGCTCTGAGCTGATCTTCTCTTCACATCTGATTCAGATCTGAGCTTTTCCTGCTCACTTCCGATATGGTATGCTACAGTGTCAGATCTAGTCAGCATTGACTGGTTATGTGCACTACTCAGATCTGGTCAGTGCTACCACCTCCGAAACGGTCCAACGAGCAAGACTCACGATTGTGTTGTGACTGAGCTGCTTTTTGGCCAAATTCCTTCATTTAGGCCTCCGAAATCGTGTTTTTTTCTGTTTTGTACTTCACAACTCAGCTAAACTAACTGTACAGTCTTCATCTCCAACGATCTTGGTCTGCTACAGTATCTGATTCTCATCAGATCTGGTTCAGCTGCAGTATTGGATCTCATCTGGTTCAACTACATTGCTGCTCAGCTGATTCGTCTCTATGTCTGACATGCACATCTCAATTAAACTGTTCGTAAATAATCAGCAGGTTTTGTGTATTTAAAAATTTAGATTCTTATCTGCAGACAAAGATCCAACAAAGAAAAACACCAAAAGCTATTTAGCAAACTCCTCCCCTCTCTCTTCTTCCCTCGCCTTCGCCGCCGCCGGAATTTGTTCTGACCATCTCGGTGAGGAGATTATGTCCGTGAAATTTTCGTCGATTTTCTAGTGCAAACCGGCGAAGGAGTTGAGATTCTGCTCGTGAACCGGATTAGGCGTCGATCCAGCCGTTTAACCGTTGAAGTGCCGATTCGCTCGTGGAATTGGTCGGAGCCAGGTGCCTAGACGCTATCAAGGTACCTTCTGAATATTCTATGAATTTTTTGATTATTGTATAGGTGTATTGACCGTTTTCGGTCTCCAATTTTTACATTCTTCCGTTGCGCCCCGGGATCGTGATCCGGATCCACCGCTGCGCCAACACAGACATCATTTCATTCGGGACCATGTGCTGAAGAAGGACGTTCAGGTGGAGCATGTGCCAACAGATCAGCAAGTTGCCGATATTTTCACAAAGTCTCTACCGAACGCTAAGTTTCTTACTTTAGAAACATTTTAGGTCTCTTGGATATGTCATGATATTGTTATGCATGTATTTTTTCTGGGGGAACATATAGGTTCAAACAGATAATACCAAAAGTCTACTATTTGTCTCCGAGCTGGTCAGCTCGTGCTGATCTGGTCCAGCTTCAGGATATATACAGTATGATATTATCATGATGTTTGGATTAATGTTTCTGTGTTGGTATATTAAACCAAATGGTTGAGATTGTTTTGTCTTTTCAAATTCATTTTAAAAATGGACGGTCATCCTTTTAAGAATTTCAAATGTCTTCTAAATCTGAGGATGGCACGTGTCCACTAAAACCTTCTCTCTCATTGTTCGTACATACAAAACCATTGCTTTTATCTGTTTCCAGTACTCTTTCAAAACTTTCAAACTTTCAAGCATTCGAACTTTCATATCGCATTCTTTCGAAATCTTTCGTTATTCCCGTGTTTCCTAACCCTTCAATCTTCGAAATGACTGCTTCTTTCACTGTCAACACATTGCTAATTTTGAGTCCGTGCTCAGCATGGAGCACACAGGCATGGTGAAGATGTTTAAGTTGCTCAGCATGGAGCACACAGGCATGGTGAATATGTTTAAGTCGCTGGAGGAATCATGGCTTAAGGGATTTTTTGGTGTTTTTGATTCAGTTTTTGAAGGAGCTTTGATTGAGTTTTTCGTTAACATTAAGGTCATTGTGGGTAAGATTATTAGCACGATGGTCAACTGAAAATTGGTGATGACAATGGATGTTTTTGCGGAGGCGTTTCAACTTCCGACCAAGGGCATGGTAAGTTTTTCTGAGCTAGGCGTTGTTCTCTAGAAATGGTGTTCCATTCAGACCACCAAACAATAAAACGAAACAAGGAAGGCGATATGAAGGTTGAATACCGGATGTTGCACGACATAGTGGCGAAGTCCTTGTGCACCAAATCTGGCTCATTTGACGTGGTGACCACCGAAAAGCTTGAGATTATGGTGGTGATCAGCGTCGGATTGAAGGTAAACTGGCGGCATATCATGTTTTAAACCCTAGTTGCCATGGTGTATATGCCTAGCAAGCAATCACAAGGGTTCGCGGTGCCGTTGAGTATAATATTTGAGAAGCGGGTGAAGGCAGACCTTGGGGAGTCTGTGGCGCTTCACCCTATAATGGTGTTGAAAAACAGATCTATTCTCAACTACTTGAAAAATAATCAAGCTGTTGCTCAAGCTGGTGAGACGAGCAAGCAGTCCAGGGATATAGCTAATGAAAACAAATTCACTGCTGAGGGTCTGCAGTTGCTGACGAAGAAGAAGCCGGATAAGGAGGCAGTGGAGAAGAAGAAGAATCATAAGGTGGTAGTGGTGACGAAGCAGATGGTGGCTGGGGGTCAAGCTGGTCCAGAAGTCAAAGTCTGGGACCAGCTTAGACGAGGATACGCGTCCTCTGGCTAAGCCGAGCGTAGCGAAGAAATATGGAGCTGCTGCGAAACGCAAACTGGTTTTAGCTTCATTTGATTCAGAGTCTACGTTGTCTCTTCCTATGGTAGTAATCAAGAAGAAATAGAGCAAAAAGAGAACCAAGCCGGTGAAGCCTACTGAAACTGTGGAGGTGCAGGCTGCTTCCACAGAGCTTCCTATTGTTGTCAGGAAGTAACCTGAACAACCTGCCCAACAGTCTACGACTTATGGAGGAGGGATGGTGTTTTCCCAATCGAGATATGAGGGATCAACTGGGCAACCCACTTCCTGCCTAAGATAGAACCAAAGACGAAGGGCAAACAGAGTTTAGAAGCTTTTTCCCGGCCGAACCCAATCAAGGAGCATTGTTTGCTGGTGATACAAGCTTCTTGGGAAGCGGTGTCCGTGAAAATTTCTGAATATGATGAATGAGCACAAGGCTCAAGAGCAACCAGATCAGGATGAAGAGACTGCGATGAGTGAGCAACAGGCACAGGAGCATGTTGAGGAGCTTAGTCGGGTTCTAGAGAATGTGGACGGAGTAGAGGCTGTTGATTCTGGGAGAAACAGGCTCACGATGAGGAGTAGAATCAAGCTCAGGAGGAGGAGCATCAGGATCGGGCTCATGGGAAACATGCTCAAGAAGAACCAGCTCAAGAAGCAGAGCAACCAGTTGAGGTCAGGCTCAAGCTGGTTCTTCCCCATATAGTCCAAGTAATTCCAGTTCTTCTGTGCATTCTTCTCATTCCGATACTAATAATGAGAATCGTCATGGTCCAATTTTTTAGGTTTAGAGATGGTACAGTATACAGAGCAGAGTAATAATAGCGAAGAAGACGAAGATTTTGCACAAGCTGGTCCACAGCCCGTAAATTTTTCTAGTCCCAAGCATACTTTGATGTTGTTAATGAGATTAAAATGGTAAAGAGAGTCGTCGAATCCCTGAGTCCAAGGTTGATATGGTGAAGGATTCTCAGAAGTACATGAAACACGACTCTGACATTTTCCAGCTTGCTTTTTACAAGAAGATGGACGAGGTGGTAACCCACGTGAACCCTTCCCGTACGACACTAGAAACCAGTCTTGTTCGTCAATTCACAGAGCACCAACAGCAGATGGCTACTGATTTGGACTTCGCAAAGTTACAGCTAGCGGAATTTGTTATTCACTTTAAAGAGATAAGTGATGCCAAAAAGGGGGAAGTAGAGAGCAGCAAAAAGAAATGGTTGCTGTAAGGACTTAGGGCGGGCCTAGATCTTTGTTTTGTAGAGCTGTTTGTACTTGTACAAATTTTTCAGATTAATAAAATCTCGTTTTCTGCATAAGTTTTTTCATCACCAAAAATGGGGAAATTGATGGAGTAAATTTATAAGTTTTGGTGAAGACAAAAAGAGATTAACAAATGAGCTCAAGGATTTATCAATCAGATCAACACAGAGCTTACTGCGTTGATTGTAGAAACTAGATCACATCTAAGCTGGTTAAGGACAAACATGCTCAGAGAGTCAGAGATGTTAGCAAAGCTGGTTATGGTCAAACCAGCTCAGGGAATTTAACCAAGCTGGTAAAAGACAAACCAGCTCGGAAGAACAAAACAATATCTAACCATTTTATCAGTTGAAAGAAGAGCAGATTGAGATTAGATCATGTTGGATCTGTGCTTACAGATCAGAATATTAATTTTGAATAACACAAAAATTATTTTACTAACGATTAACTTAAGTGCGCATGTTGAGCTGAAACAAACAGACGCGATTCAGAGGTCTAAATCAAGGAATTTGGCCAAAAATCAGCTCAGTCACGACATAGTCATGAGTCTTACTTGTTGGGACATTTCGCAGGGGGTAGCACCGGCCTCATGCAAAAATACCCAGCCGGACTATAAAGCCTACTCAACGGCGAGCTGGAATAAAGCGCTGTAGCAGATCAGCTGCGTGAAGAAGATGAGAGAAGTTGGAAAAGAAGAGAGCTGATAAAGAAGATCTTAATGCAGATTGAGGACATCCAAGCAGTAACAGTGAGGGGACGCACGAGATGGATCAACAAAGGAAGATTAGCAAGGTAATCCAAAGCTGGTACAGTGAGGGGATGCCCAAGCTGGTTCAGCAGAGGAGATCCAAGTTGATCAAGTATTTATGCATAAGAAGAGCTGAGTTACGAAGAGCAGAGTCAGCTTAGAGCAGTTGTGGTCACGAGCAGCTCAGAACTAAAAGCAGATAAGAAGTGAACATAACCAGCTGGGACAAACCAGCTCAGTGACCAGCTTCGAGCATCCAGCTCAGGCGGACAAAGTAGTTTGAACACAAATACATGCGAAGATTGAATTAACGTTGTTCAAATTGATTTGCTGCATCTTGTTCACATCAGGAACAGATTCACAGAGCTCAATTTCAGCAAAGGCTACAACACATTAAATGAAGAGAGCTCAGAGTCAACAAAGCCTGCAATTGGGTTAAATGAAAAAGGACACAAGGTACAACACTGTCAGAACTTTACAGAAGCCTTTTCAACGGCTACATCTTTGTGTACAACGGATAGAATTGCACAAAAGAATATATCAAGAGAAGAAGCTGGTAGCAGTGAAATGGGTGCACAAGAGCAGAACAAAAAAAACAGTGAGAGATGCACAACAAATAACAGGGAAGAAAACAGAGTATATTCAGCTTAGTAGAAGCACTTCCCAGTGTGAGAAACAAAAGAAAGAATGATCTTACACTGTAAACTTCTCACACACAGATTCACTCACATGTGAGAGCTGAGAGCTTAATTGATTAGTTGAGTGAATCAGATCAAATAATTCCATTGTAGTCTTTGTACAGAGACGTTAAACAAGTCTAGTTGTCTTTCGTGCTGAGACGTTAAAGAAGTGTGTGTAGTCTTTCACACTGAGACAGTAAAGAAGTGTCGCCTTTCTTACTGAATCAGTAAAGAAGTGAGTTAGACACACGCAGCTTGCGGGCTGGTGTGCAGTGGTGTGGCTAGGAGATCTTGCGGCTGTGGGTCGTAGTAGTGGGTTGCAGCGGGGATCGTTGTAATCAAAGTCTTCTAGTGGATCCTTCCCGTTGTGGAAGAATGGGAGACGTAGGAGATTGAGCTCCGAACTTCCATAAACAAATTCGCAGCGTACAATTTTTATTTATAGCTTTATGCACTTATTTTCTGCATACTCATTGCATGTTTTAAAACCTGTCCATTTAGCTTTCAATTTTCAGAGTTCAGTTTGGGTTGTTTCCGCACGAGTTTATTTCATTCCCAATCTGTTTCTCGGTGCTCAAAATGTTCAAGAACACTGAGCTACTACAGCTCAAGATATAAATAACCAGATCGCACTACTTTTCATCGAGCTGGTTTCAAAAACCAGCTAGAACCAAGATCTTGAACTTCTCTGGTTTAGCGTTGAGCTGGTCATAGATAAAAGCAATCCAGTTTCATCATCCAGCTGGAACCTTCTTAGTGATAGTAGTCTGAACCATCTAGCTGAATCAAACTTCTTATTCGCGATCTGGTTGTTCTCTATAAGTGCTGATTATTGACAAAATAACTTCCACATACACTAACAGAGGATAAAATCGATCCTAACAAGTGGTATCAGAGCGGGTGGTTTTTGAAAGAGCATTTCAAATTGAAAATTTAAGTTTTTAAAATGTCTTCAGCTCTGATAGTCTCTTTGTGCTACAAAATCATTTTAAGAGTTTTCAAAAACTCATTTTATAAAGATAGGGGGAGTAATGTTTATTGAATTGCAGAACAGTTTCTCGGAAGGAAACTGCAGCAATATCTGTTCCGACGAGCTAACGGATTGCACGAGATCTGTGGATGCCAAGATCTCTAGGTTTGGCGAGGCTAAAACTTATGGAAAAATGGAAGAGATTCTGCAGATTGAAATCTCTATTACTCCTCTGGTCTAAATAGATGAGATTTTTCAGTGGCACAGATTCTGTTTTTTCAAATCTCATACATGAATTTGTTTTCAACAAACTGTGTAGCTACTGGACTTTTTAGAACTAAAAGTAAATAGTTTGGGGTTCAAATTGAAGTGTGGTAGAATTTCGAACTTGACATAAATGAATAATTCGATATACTTTCTGGACTGAATTGCAGTTATTATAAAGTTTCACTCAATGAACGGAAATCAAATCTGTTCAAATACTGTGTGGAATATCATATACAAGAAAGTGTCAATTCTGGTTCAGATTTCAACAACCAAAGAATCAGAAATCTGAACAAGTACAAAAGCTATAACTAGAGTACTGTATATCAAAATCTGAAGAACAAAAGAACGAAACGGAAAATGTTGTCCACGATAAACAATCCTCAAATCTGGTCAGCTCCCACCATCCAACTTCTACGAATCATTACCTGCACTCATGAAAACTAGTGAGCTTAGGGGCTCAGCAGGTAAATATGGAATAACGAAAACATGCAATACAAGCAAAAGATATCTGATACACTGGGATCTAAATCTGAATAGCTCGAAATAAATAAGCTAATTACGATAGATGGTGAAATCTGAAAGGATATGAAAGCATAAACACACATATTCTGAAATCATTTTCTTTAAGCTTTGTGATTAAAACTACACATAGCTCTATTCTTTCGTTTCTGAGAATTATGACTTAGACACCTGGACAGTGGTCTCGGTCGTTTGTACAAACTATCATCTGATATCAGGACTTTGCGGAATAAATCCCTACTTTTATGTGAAAGGGATTATAGTTTGCTAACCATAAATCCTGGCCCCTTTAATTTAAAGGGGCACACTGGTTTGTCAGCCAGACACTCACCCTTCCTTTGGAGACCATCTGTTGCCTATGTCATAATGTATGTAAACATTCTGTAAAACAATTCTTTCTGATCTTTCTATTCTTTCGTAAATTTGTTTTTATTTTCTGTCACGTATGGTTTACTGGTTTTACAATCTCTGACGATGTTCTGGAACACTTTGAGAATTCTCTATAATTCTTGTGAAGATGAAAACTGAACTAAAGTACTCGAATCTGTTCGAATGAATCGAATAAATATTTCGAATTGAAGCTAAAAAAAGAATAAGGAGTGAAATCTAAAATTTCAGTATCTATCGAAGTACATTTGAGCAATTAAATACGAAATATGAATCGTACGTAAGCGTATCGACGAAGAAGAAAGGAAATCCGAATTTTGTTTGTTGGTCCTCAGATTTGGAAAAGTCAACACAATTAATTGAGTCGTTCAGATACCAAGGGTCAATCGTAGTCAACTCAGATGTGAAGTGGTCAACATAACAAGATCTGACCAAATTCAGATTTGGAACAAGAATTCAGATCTGAACATGAAATAACTTAGAAACAGAACGCTACTTTAGAAACAACTCAATAAAATAATCAGCTTTGGTTTAAGAACCAGATTTCACACTTAACCATTTAGAACGAACATAAACAACGAAGGTTTCCTTAGCCTGAATAAATCAAAAAGATCTCAAGAAATCTCTAGAAAGCAATCGAATAAGCTACTTGTAAGCTACTTCACAGAAATTCTTAGAAAACTCAAGAAAATACTGGACGAATATCATCAAACACTTTCTAACAACTTTTCTAAATCAAAATCACAGTAACCCATACCTGTCTGCGTAAAACCACATCACAATTCTCTATGTTTTGAAGAACAGCCGTAGCAACTCTCAAACCTTTAAAATCACATACAAACATGCAAACAGAACTGAATGTATGCTTTCATGAGTGTAGCAAGAAACAGAGTTTACTTGCCTGTATTCTGCAACACAATTACAAAAGAAATCTGGCATGAATCTCGTACAAACCAATCGTCTCCTGTAAAAGCTTTGAAAATTTTGCTCGGATTCTGATGGAGAGCACCTCTTTGTTTGAAATATTTTTTTTGTAAAATAATGATTCATGATGTGGCTCATATCCTATATATATTAATTTAAATGCCTAACAAGGAACACATTTCATCAATATGCAACAACTTTTAAAAGTGCTACTCCATTTTAAACAACGAAATCTAAAAATATATATACCGAACAATTTTATTTAAAAATAAAGGATTAAATCGGCTTGTATGGATCGGCTGGACAGCTCCTACAATTGCTTCCCAATTCTGAAAATCAACTCAACTAGGATGAGAGCTGATATCGCATAACTTAAATCTGGAACTCAACTCGAATTGAAAATTGAATAAACATAGCATTTCAATTTAATCTCTCAATTCTATAACTTTCTAATTGTGGCTATGAAAGATTCTGAGCGTTACAATCTACCCTCCTTAAAAGAATTTCGTCCCCGAAATTACATACTTAAATAGATCTAGGTAGCTCCTTTGCATATCAGATTCGAATTCCCACGTAGCTTCTCTTTCTGAGTGGTTTGCCCTCTGAATCTTGATCATAGGGATAGTCCTATTTATTAGCTTACGGTTTTCTCTTAACAGAATCTTCTCTGGAACTTCTTCGTATGTCAGATCTGACGATATCTGGATAGGTTCATGCCTAAGCACATGCGAAGGATTCGCAATGTATTTCCTTAGTGCTGATATGTGAAACACATTGTGAACAGCTGAAATCTCTGGAGGTAACGCTAGACGATAAGCTAAAGTTCCGATCTTTTCCAGAATCTGAAATGGTCCAATAATTCTGGGACTCAGCTTTCCTTGTCGTCCAAATATCATTACACCTTTCATGGGTGCTACCTTCAGAAATACATGATCTCCTACTTCCAAATTCAGATCCCGGTGATGGCTATCTGTTGGGAACCGCGGCGGATCCGGATCACGCCTCCCGGAGAGGCAGCGGAAGAACAAAAATTGCCGGGAGATGATCAATACAATAAAAACAATAAACGAATCTATGACAGTCATAGGGCGTTTAGATCACTACCTTGCTGGCAACTCGTGCCTGGCTCCGACCAGTTTCTCGAGGAAACCGGCACTTCACGGTAGATTGCGGTAGACAACGTCAATCAGGTCCAAGACCGGAGACGGGATACCTTCATCAGCCTGCACTAGAAGGCCTGACGAGATCGGCACGGACGGATTCTCCGTCGTCAATATTGGCCGACGGGATACCTTCATCAGCCTGCACTAGAAGGCCTGACGAGATCGGCACGGACGGATTCTCCTCGTCAATATTGGCCGGAACAAATTCCGGCGGCACGTGGCGGCGGCGGCGCACAAGGGCGGCGACGGCGGCCTTTTGGAGGAGAGAAGGGCGGCGGCCAAGAGCTAGGTTTAGGGTTTAGTTGTATAGTGATTAGTTGAGTTAATGAGTCTAAGTCTACATTAAGTAGACTTGGTGATGGGTTTGGATCCGGCCCAACGGGCCCGGGTCCAACGGATGAACATTCGGTCCATCCCCATCACCGAGACTTCATCGTAACTCCGATCGCCGATCAGATCGGACAGATCGACTCAGTTTTCAAAACTGAATACTATGATCTGAAAAACCATTTTTCAGAACCCCAATGCAAAATGACCGTTTTGCCCCTCAACAGCGGGAATCCCGATTTGACCCCTGTTGACTTTTAGGAAGTCGCACTCCCCAAAATCCTCATTGTATGCTCAACACATTGAGCTGAGTATCCGTGTGAGAATCTCGAATCCAGTACTTGTGTGACCCTCAATGGTTCAGAGATACAGCTAGCCGTGGGCCAACAACCATTGTGGTTCCGGAATCACAATTCCGGACTTGCCCATCGGATCATGGTAAGAGCGTCTAGCAACATCGCCCCATGATCCCCTAGGTATCACTGATAGTGCCTGCAAGAACCAGTTGGCCGTGGTTAGCATACAGTACGGTCCTTTCAATCCATATATCCCGATCAGATCAACGACCATTGGTAAATAGAGAGTCGCTAAAGATCCGATAGCTATGCGTACATCTTGGAGATCAAATAGTGACATCACGAGTGTAACTAGGTAAACACATTTACCTAAAACACTTCTAGTACTCTGGCCAGAGATTTATACACTGTTATCCCCTCAGATAGCATAGGATATCCACGCATGTCTGCGAGCGGTGAATCCTCGATAACGATGCATCGACTCCTACATGCATCCGGGTCTCACCCAATCCCGCCGCCTGATGACCCCAAGTGAGTCGGAAAATGAGTCAAAGTGAGACGCCTATCATGTAGAGTCTCAATGACGTTTCGAGTCGTGAGGACTAATCAGTACAACCAAGACCACGGACTTATCCACTCGACAAATGGTAACCAATTAGAAAGTCCGAACGAGGGTAGTTCGATAGATCACCAGGTCACTATCTATCTGCATGCTCAGAACATCACAATGTTCCCTACCAATGAAACATGGTATTTCGCATCGCAGATACTATTCTCTAGCTCGGGCGGCCTTATCCTCATTTTGACGGCTCAATCGACTAGGAACATGTTCAGAATACACAATGACTATTAGATGTGTTTCATGATAGCCGTCATACCCACTATCACATCTAACATACACTTTAGTGTATTCTAGGTCTTTACTCAACGCAATTGTTAATCATCATACAACACAATGAAAGTAAAGAATGCCATATAAGTAAATGCGAATATCATATATAAAGATTGTCATATACAAGAGTCTATAAACCCACACGCCACAAGTTGGCTAGTTGGGCATCTACTCTAACACTATCTGCATAGCTCTTTTGTCTACTCTGTGTTGTCTTCATTCGATCACGAATTCTTTTGATGGCTTCAGCAGTTTGTTCTATAATATCTGGTCCTATTTTTGTCCTTTCACCTACATCACTGATTGATCTAAATTTTCTGCCATACGGAGCTTTGTATGGGGCCATTTCTATCGAAGCTTGGTAACTATTGTTATATGTGAATTCAACTAAGGGAAATTTAAAATCCCAACTGTCTGCAAAGTCTAGAACACACGCATGAAGCAAATCCTCCAGTGTTTGGATAACTCTTTCTGATTGTCCATCTGTTTGCGGATGGAAAGCTGTAGTGAAGGTTAACTTAGTTCCCATAGCTTTATGTAGGCTTTTCCAGAACATTGAAGTAAATCTGGGATCTCGATCTGATACTATAGAACTTGGAATTCCATGGAGTCTTAATACTTCCTTTACATACAAATCAACATACCTATTCAGATCATATGTCGTCTTAACGGGTTAAAAGTGTGCTGACTTGGTTAATCTATCAATGATAACCCAAATATCATTAAATCCATGGAGTGTCCTTGGTAATCCTACTACGAAATCCATCACTATGTTGTCCCATTTCATACGGGTATTGGGAGAGGCTTTAACATTCCAGCTGGTCTCTGGTGCTCTGCTTTAATTTGCTCGCATGCTAAACACTAAAAAACGAAATTGGAGATATCTCGTTTCATCCCTGGCCACCAAAACAGATGTTTTAAGTCTTTATACATCTTTGTCCCTCCTGGGTGAATTGAATACGGTGTGTTATGGGCTTCATTCTTGATCTCTTTGCGCAAATCATTTGTGCGTGGTACCCAATAACCTATTCTGGTATTTCACAATTCACTCTTGTAACGTATAAAGATTTCCTCCTCTATATTCATCTTGTTTCATCCATTTTTGTAATTGATTATCCCTTGCTTGACCATCTTTAATCCGATCTTTCAAAGTATACTGGATCGTAAGAATAGATAACTTAGCAACATTCTCTTTCGTAACTATTCCCAGTTCAAATATGTTGATCTCTTTCGCTAATGGAATCTAACTGAGTGTTAAGATAAAATTTATGAGTTTTGGTGATAACAAAAATAAGACTATAACCGATTTTAAGAATTAGATCCGAACAGACAGATATTGTGGTTTACAGTTAAGTGTTCTCAGACTCGAGTGTTTTGGATTCCAGATATCAGCTATCGAGTGGAATAATTTAGTTATCTAGTTGAAGCTCTCAGATTTGGGTATTTGGATCAGTTGAGTAATCGGGTCGGTTAACTTGATTATCGGGTCAGGATTTCAGATGTGAAGTTTTAGACTTGACTTAGAGGTTTCAGTAACAGATTCCGTTATATTGACTCAGATGTTATAATTCAGATTCGAGAGAATCAGATGTGAACAAAATACACAAGGTAGTTCAGATATCAGTTGCAGGAAGTCAGTATCAGCTATCGAGTGGAATAATTTAGTTATCTAGTTGAAGCTCTCAGATTTGGGTATTTGGATCAGTTGAGTAATCGGGTCGGTTAACTTGATTATCGGGTCAGGATTTCAGATGTGAAGTTTTAGACTTGACTTAGAGGTTTCAGTAACAGATTCCGTTATATTGACTCAGATGTTATAATTCAGATTCGAGAGAATCAGATGTGAACAAAATACACAAGGTAGTTCAGATATCAGTTGCAGGAAGTCAGATCCGAATATGCTATATGAGATATTAGGCAGTTTATTTGAAAGAGCTTTACCGTAATTCAGATTTCTATAACGGACTTAGATTGGACAGATTCGACTCAGTGACTTACAGATGTATGCTATAAGTTTTAATTACGAGAATAGTACAGTATTCATATCCGTCATACTCAAGGAGATATTTCAGATGTGACGGCTATACAGAGACATTTCTTGTAGCTGTTTACAAAGACAACGCGATTTTAAGATATCAATGTTACAACAAATATAAGCCTCAGAATTTCTTAAACACACCTTCACTTTATCCGAGATATATCAACGGTCACACATCTTGGATTAAGGAAAAAAACTCAGGGCTAATTTGAGTAAAGATGCACATCACGCAAAGAAATTGATACGATGTGTATCAGATTCGGTATGAAAATAAGTTAATCCCTAATAAAAGCAAAGTACCTTCGGCATAGCGTTAATTAAGAGCTGAATGCGGTGATGAAGATATTCAAAGGAATTTGTCCACTGATTGTTGGAGTTGAAGAGTATAAATAGATGAAGAATTCAAATGAAGAACTCTCTTGGTCAATTTACTCTCGAATATTCACTGGAACTCATTATTGTAGAAATATTCTAAGTCCAGTCTTCAAAACTAGAAGAACACTTCACGTTGGTCTTAATAGTTTCATCTTCGAGTCACATCTTCTGGTTTACATTTGTAAATCGAGTTTCTCTGTTTAGAAACCAGAAGATTTATAGTACTCAATAGCTTTGTATTTCATTGTATTATTCAGGGTTGAGTCTGTAACAAACGTGCTACTTGAATCCGTTTGATAAAATCAAGTTGTTTGTAATTCCGCAGTTGTATCAGCGTATAGTTGGAGATTGCTAGGAGTTCACTTGGAGCGAGGCTCGGTGACTGGGTGTAGACAGAAGCTGTGTGCATCAAATTCTTCTAGTGGAACCTTCTTGCAAAGGAAGAAGGGGAGACGTATGATTTTCAGATCTGAACTTCCATAAACAAACTCTGAACCTTGAACTTTTACTTTACTGCATCCTACTTATATTTTTAATTTTCAGTGGTTGATCGACTTCTTTCCACACAATTTTTGTTAGTCGAGAGATCAGACTTGAACTGAGATACCTTGGATCTGGTAACATAGATACGAGTTAAGCTAGGCGCTTGTAAAACTGTTTTGAAGGTTTCGAAAAATAAAAATCCAAAGGAGTTCATTAAACCCCCCATTCTAAACTCCTAGGTCTGTTTTCGATCCTAATTGATCCTATAAATTGGTATCAGAGCCTGCTTATCTCAGTTTTGAACAGTTTGTCTTTTGCGCTTTATACATCTCAATATGTCTACTCCTCACAATAAAATTTCTATGTTTTCGAAGGTAGATTATAATGATTGGAAAATACGGATGCAAGCACATCTGGCCGCACAAGATGATGATATGTGGTCGGTGAGCACAGATGGACCAATGAAAATAATGAAGGCCAACACAGCAATCGCGGTATCTGATGGTGCACCGGAATATGTAAAAAAGAAGAGACAGGAGTATACTAATGAGGATAAGAAGAAGGAAAACTTGGACAATGTGGCCAAGGATATCCTGTACAAGACGCTGGACAAAAATATGTTCAGCAAAATCAAAACCTGTACCACTGCCAAGGAGATTTGGGAAAAGTTGATTCAGATATGCGAAGGCAACGACGAAACCAAGGAAAACAAACTTACTGTTGCTCAGCCGAAGTACGAGTCCATAAAGATGAAAGATTGAGAAACCATGGCAGAGTTCGATGAGAGATTCAGTGCTGTGGTGATAGAGCTTACCAGCTTAGGCAAAGAGTATTCCCAACACAGAATTAGCTCTCAAGGTGATGAGAGCTCTACCCAGGGAATGGGATGTTAAGACAATGGCCATGCGCGAGTCTAAGGATCTCAACAAGCTCGAACTACATGATATGTTTGCAAATCTGAAAGCGTACGAGTTTGAATTGGAAACCAGACTTGAGGTGACGTCAACCTCACAACCAAACAAGGCTCTTGCCGCAACATCTAAACAATGTTCTACAAGCACGAGCAAATCTGCAGAACAACAAAGCAATGATGCTATGTACCTCTTCGTCAAGAAGTTTGGGAAATTCCTGATATGATCGTATAACCCTTCTTTTTCTTATAAGAATGAAAACAAATCTGAAAAGACTTCAACTGATATGACTTGCTATAACTGTGGTCGTCCATGGCACTTTGCAGTAGACTGCAACAGGCCAAAGAAGGATGAAAGCAAGAAGGATGACCGATCAAAGGATGACAGAAGATCCAAGTAAAGAAGGAGAACCAGAGCTGACAAAAGGTCAACTAGAAAGAATGATCGTAAAGCACTTGTTGCATAGGAGAGCAAAAAAAATTGGCGGATTCAGATTCAGACTCCCCATCAAGCAGCTCCTCATCAAGCGACAATGACCAAGAGGAAACTCACTGTCTAATGGCCAACCAATATACAGAGGAATAGGTATTCTACTTTTCAAATACTGAATGTACACGTGAAGACCTGATCAATTCACTTAATGAGATGGTCCATGAGTACAGAAAGCTTTCTCAAACATTCGATGAAGTCAAGGCTGAAAATAATGGTTTGAAAAATAGTTCAATTGAATCAAGCCCTGCTCAGCTTGAGGATACTGACAGTTTACAAACCTAGTTAAGTAAGCTGAAGTCTGAGAATGAATCGTTGAGATTAAGATCTTGTGAGCTCGAATCAAAAAACAAAAGGTTAAATCTGGTGATGAGCTCCTGGACTCAGTCTTCTATCTCACTAAGGCTGCATGAAACTCAAAAGCCGTTAAACGATAAATCTGGCTTAGGTTTCAATGTTGGTGAAAGCAGCTCCAGAGAGACCTGTACTCCGTCAAAACTGGTATATGACAAGTTCAAAAAGATGAATTTTGTCAAAGCCAGTGTGATACATGACACATATGAGTCGGTAACGTATGGTGACCATACATCTGGGCAACTGAATCAAAAGGGCAAATCTAGCATCGGCTATATCAGACCCGAGAACTCTAAGTGTGGTTGGATAAAGGACAGACTTGACAAATAAAAGGCAAAAGTTGGACCCAAGTCGTTTGTTCATAACCAAAAAAGACGTGGTTCTAAGAAGGTCAAATATGTATGGAAAAAGGTTCAGTCCCAACGAGATCTAAATGGTCAAAGCGAAAACTCAATAGATCTCACAATGTTTCTGCACGCACCCTTAAGGACCTTCATACAGGAAAAAATATTAAGTTAATACAAGTATGGATCCCGAAAGGGGTAATCCAATCTGGACCCTAGTAAAATTGGGTACAAAAAGGGTTGTTTTTCTGATTGCAGGACAACATGTACAAAGCTGTAGACGATTCAACCCTATGGTACTTGGATAGTGGTAGTGCGCGACATATGACAGGTAACCCAAAGCTGCTATCAGATGTGACACATCACAAAGGAGCGAAGATCATTTTTGGTGATTACTCACATGGTAACACTGTGGGTAAGGGTAAGCTTACCCACAGTAACATTTCAATATCTGATGTTTTAGTCGTTGACAGTTCGCGATATAATTTGATTAGCATAAGTCAGCAGTGTGACAAGGGTTACACAGTTAATTTTCAATAGCACAACTGCACAGTTCAGAGTCCAATGGTCTGACTGTATTGGTAGGAAAAAGATCGGTGAATACCTACATTATAAATTGGTCAGAGCAAATGGGATCTGAGCAGATCTGCCTTGAAGTTGACTCTTCCAAGAGCTGGTTGTGGCATCAGCGAATGAATCATCTAAACTTTAAAACACTTGCCATATTGAGTCAGCATGAATTGGTTTCTGGTATGCCAAGTCTAAATTTTTCTAAGGACAAGATTTGTGCCGCATGTCAGCTTGGTAAACAAATCCGTTCCACTTTTAAAAAGAAAGGCAGTAAAAGTTCTTCCTGGAGCTTAGAGATTTTACATATGGATTTTTTGGTCCTATTCCCGTAATGAGCTTAGGGGGAACGAACTACACCATAGTTGTTGTCGATTATTTTACAAAATTCACTTGGGTGCTGTTTTTAAAATCAAAATATGATACCGCTGACCAGTTGATTTGGTTTTTAAAATGTTTACAAAATGATAGATCTTGTGCAGTCAACCGGATAAGAAGTGATCGTGGTACCGAGTTTTTAAATAAAAAATTATCTTCTTATCTGGATGACATTGGGATAAAGCGTGAGCTTTCACAGCTAGAACTCCTCAACAGAACGGCCTGGTTGAGAGGAGAAATCGTACTTTAAAAAAAAGCTGCTAGATCTATGATTGCTTATTCAGACATTTCTCAAAAATTCTGGGCAGAAGCAGTTAATACAGCCTGCTACACTCAAAACAGATCTATGATTAATAAGTTGCACGACAAAACCTATATGAGATCTGGAGTGGCAAGAAACCTTATATTTCGTATTTCAGGGTGTTTGGGTGCAGATGCTTCATTCATAATAATGGTAAGAAGCACTAACAGCTTTCGATGCAAAATCTGATATAGGTCTATTTCTAGGATATTCAGCCGTAAGCAAGGCAGACAGAGTGTTCAACAATCAAAGTCTGACAGTTGAAGAATCAGCACATGTAGTCTTCGATGAGACAAGCTTCAGATCCAACTCAGCTGCGAGCCTAAATGACTTGTGCTCACGAGTGGAATCAACTTGCTTAGAAGAATCCAGCGAAGACGAGCCACAACCAAGACATTCATCTGAGATACAACCAGCGCTTGACACATATCACGAAAACTCTCAAGATGTGACAGGTAACCCAGTGGTCATTGATTTAACTAAAATTGACCGGGTGCAGGAATAGATCCTATCAAGTGTGCTAGTTGCTGGAACTGAAGCGACCAATGCTCAAGATGTGAAACCAGATCTGTAATACACCGAGGGACATCAGATGCACAGGATGCGAGCAATACTCATCCCATGATTTCAGATTCATATCTGGAACAAAAATCACCTCAACTGGAATCTGATGCACCAGCAGACAACGCAAATCATCAATTGACATCAGATAATCCAGATGCGACCATCCAGTCAGACATCCAAGCATAACAAGGAGCAAACCCAATCAGATCTGATCTCCGGTGGAATAGAATTCATCCACCTGAGCAGGTCATAGGTAACATTGACTCTCCTGTTTGTACATGAGGCCAGCTATTGCATGATCATTTTGATTCTGCATTCTTATCGCATATAGAACCAAAGCAGATAGAAGAAGTCATAGCAGACATGATCATTTTGATTCTGCATTCTTATCGCATATAGAACCAAAGCAGATAGAAGAAGTCATAGCAGACCCAAGCTGGATAGATGCAATGCAGGAAGAACTTAACCAGTTTAAAAGAAATAATGTATGGAAATTTGTACCTAGACCTTCTTATCATTCAGTAATAGGAACTAAATGGGTCTTTAGAAATAAATGGAATGAAGATGGAGTAGTAACAAGAAACAAAGCTAGACTAGTTTCTCAAGGTTTTACACAAATGGAAGGCATAGATTTTGATGAAAATTTCGCACCTGTAGCTAGACTAGAAGCCATTCGCATGTTCTTAGCATAAGCTGCATACAAAGACTTCAAAGTATTTGAAATGGATGTTAAGAGTGTATTTCTTAATGGCATCCTAACTGAGGAAGTGTATGTTGCACAACCTCCTGGCTTTGTCAATCATACATATCCAAATCACGTTTACAAATTGGATAAAGCTCTATATGGGTTGAAGCAAGCACCCAGAGCTTGGTATGATACACTGTCTAAGTTTCTTATTGAGCATGACTTCACAATAGGCACTGTTGATAAGATACTATTTAAATTTGTCAAAACTGATCATGGCTTGTTAATACAGATTTACATAGACGATATTAT
This sequence comes from Dorcoceras hygrometricum, assembly GCA_001598015.1. Lineage (NCBI taxonomy): Eukaryota > Viridiplantae > Streptophyta > Magnoliopsida > Lamiales > Gesneriaceae > Dorcoceras > Dorcoceras hygrometricum. The sequence goes on along the minus strand of KQ997043.1, from coordinate 107,041 downwards.
ATTTGGGTCAACTAACCCCAAACTATGCCAAAAATTTTCCAAGTTGATGTAGGACAAATTTGAGATGAGCATGATGGGAGAGCTGACGTTCTTTCTAGGATTTCAAGTGAGATATCTTGACAACAGAATATTCATTAATCAATCAAAATACACGAAAGAACTACTGAAAAAATTTGGCATGGACAACTGTTCATCAGCTGCGACCCCAATGAGTGCTTCAACAAATTAGATAAAGATGAAGCTGGATCTGCCATATAGGTATCATTGTATCGCGGTATTATAGTCTCCCTGCTTTAACTAAATGCTAGCTGACCAGACATCATTTTTTCTGTCTGTATGTGTGCTAGATTCCAAGAGGAGCCAAAGCAATCGCATTACATAGCTGTAAAGCGGATCTTAAAATACTCGAAGGGAACTTCCAATGTGGGTCTTTGGTATCCCAAAGACTCAAGCTTTCAACTAATCAGTTACAGTGATGCAGACTATGCAGGATGTAAAATTGATCGGCGAAGCACCAGTGGGACTTGTCAATTCTTTTGAGATCTCTTGATTTCCTGCTTTAGTAAGAAGCAGACCTCTATAGCAACGTCCACAGCTAAAGCGGAGTACTTAGCGGCTGGAAGCTGCTGTGCTCAGATTCTATGGATTCAACATCAGCTGAAGGACTATTGCATTGATGCTTCTGAAGCACCTATTCTCTGTGAAAATACCAGTGCCATCGCAATCACTCAAAATCCAGTGCTGCAATCCAGAACGAAGGATACCGACATCAGGCATCATTTCATTAGGGACCATGTGCTCAAGAAGGACGTCGGGCTGGAGTATGTGTCGACTGACCAGCAAGTGGCTGACATATGCACAAAGCCCATACCAGACGCTAAGTTTTCTAATTTTAGAAACATTTTGGGTCTTCTATAATTGCCTTGATTTGTCTGTGCGCTAACAAAATTATAGGTTGAACAGATTTTGTGCATCAGATCCGAGTCAACCGTTCAGGGGGAACACTGAACTCTTGGACTTGGTAATATTTCAAACTTGGGAGAACCTTAGTCTTAGGGGGACCAACAGATCTGAATTATTAAGCGCCGAGTTGGATGAATATGTGGGAACTGGATACACTCAGATGTCATATATACACAGTTGATGCTTATCCGGGATCAGATTTGTACTCCCCTACTGATACATCAAAAAATATCATAAGGTTGTGACGCTTTTTAATTTTTGGCGCCCATTTTGTTTTTACCGTTTTACCGTCGTGGTTAATTTTAGAAAATCAATTCAAAATCTTTTCCAAATATTGATCGCGCCATCGGATGATTGACACGTGTTCTCATCATGCGAAACGTCACATCCACGTCTTCTGTGAGACCCAAAAGCTAATGAGATTAATTGAGTTAATTAATCGGGTTTTTATTAAGATCAGCTTTGCGTCGATGTGCTTGAAGAATCTATTGGGTCTACTGTTGTCGCTGAGCAGTAGAGAGTGCACTAGCGTGTTTCAGCATTTAGTAGCTAAACGTCGTCGTTTGGATTAGTTTGAACGACAACTTTTGGATTAGCGTAGTAGACTCAGCAGTGAGCGGCGTTTGTCTTCAATTGTGCGAGAAATCTGATGTTGTGTTGCGAACAGATGTTGGTTAGTTGTTCAGAAGTGAGTAGCGGGTGGCGTGTCCAGTTGCGACAGTAACTCTCTGCAATGTCGTTTGTTTTAAGTGATCGCTGTTTTGGCGTAGAGTGAGATCTGTTGTGAGATCTGGTTGCGAGCGGGAATTTCAGCTGTGATAGCTTAAGTTGTCGGTGGATCTGTTACCAGTTGCTGTCAGCAGTAAGATTTATATAGGGAGCTTAGCCTTAGTTCTCTATTACTGTTCCCGACACTTAGAATATTTTCCCGATTGTAGAACTCTGTCGCGATACCCTAGTTACTGTTCACCGAACCTTATCTTCTCCGATTGCCGACGGTAGACAGCTCCGATTGAAGTAATAGTGGTAGCATTGGACTCCTCTTTCTGAGACGCTTTGTTTGGATATTGCTTTCGGACGTTTTCTTGAAGCTGGTGAGGTGCGTGAAGACATATCCCTTCTGTAGTCTGTTAGCATTATCGTCGGTTTCCGTCCTAACTTTTTGGGGTAAGTGTTCAGACCCTGCCTTGTGTTGTTTAGAGCTCTCTGTTGAGTTAGATGGGGTAGAATAGCGCTGGTTGAGTTCATAGCTCGCAGCTGTTTCTTTTATATGTTCTGGTCCTTGAGTAGTTGCTTGTGTTTGGCTCAGCAGGTGGTGGATCTGTGTTGCTCGAACCCTGATTGTAGTAATTGTTGCACAGAAGTTTGAGGTACGTATGTGAGCTTGTTTACAGTGTTGAATTAGGCATGGATATTATGTGCTGTTTTGTATGCTTATGTGCTGTTATCAGCTTTCTTGTATTGTGTTGATAATCGCAAGCTGTTCATTGCATACGCATTGCTCATGTGCATTCAGATCTTGTTGAGCTTGCATTGTTGTTGTTGTTCTCTGTGCGTACCAGGATGCTGTTGAGGCTGAGCGGGTAACTCCCGTACCTCATCTCCCTGCTGGGATCTGTTAGCCACTATGAGGGGAGTGGGTAGCTCCCACATCTCATGAGTTGGGCAACAGTGGGTTGAGTCATGTTGTGCATCTGGTACTGTGTGTTGAGACGAGTGGGTAGCTCCCATATACTCACACACCCTGTGGCCACTGATGTACTGTTGTTCAGTTGATCCTTTGTTTATGTTGAGCAGTTCCTTGAGATCATTTGGCTCCCGGCATTTCGGTTGTATCCTTGCTCTCATGCATATCACTTGCATTTTATCTATTGCCATTTAACTGCTGTTTTATGTTTCTCTCCGTACTGGGGTTTGACCCCTGTCCCTCTGGGGCTTGGTTGTTTGTTTTTCTATATATGTTTTCAGATTACCATGGTTTCTCTTCTGTTAGTGGAGTAGACACAGCTGGAGGTGCCCGAGGAGGTGGTTAGAGTGTCTCAGTTAGCGTATAGCATATTATGTATCAGTACTGATAGCCGGGGGTTGTCCTGTGCTTCGTAGTAGATGTTGTTTGGTACTTGATATGTGTTTTAAAGTTGTTCCGTTGTACTGAATTGTGTTGTTAAACAGGGATATTTTAAGTATGGTTGTATTTTAAATTATATGTTTTAATCGTCAGGCCAAAGCGAAAATTTTAAGCCACTTTTGTATGCTTCCGCAATTATTTTGCTTGGTTTAACTCTGTATTGTGCACGAGGCCTGACATTTTTGGTATCAGAGCTTAAGCTGGGATAAGCTCGATTTCTTTGATCACACTTGAGTCTAGGCACAGTTTTGCGTGTTGCATGTGCTTGATTATGTGATCTATGTGAATTATTTGTTCTGTGATATTCTGTTGTTGCGAGACCTTACCTTCTTACTGCCTTCGTAGATGCCGCCTAGACGTAGGGGTAGAGGTAGAGGGTAGTTTCAAGAAGAGTCCGAAGGTCAGAACAAAGAGGAAGCGCAGCGTAGTGTTCCTCGTCGTGGACGCGGTAGACAGATTGACTTGGAGGTAGATGAGTTGGCAGCCCGAGTGGACGACATGAAACTGGTGATGGCGAGGTTTCAGCGGATGAATCCTCAGACGTTCAATGGCGATGAACCTAGTTCCGATGCTGAGTCTTGGTTGCAGCATATTACCAGGTTGTTCGATCGTGTCAGGTATGACGATGAGCGTAGGCTGAGTTTAGCTACGTTTCAGTTGAGGAGAAGTGCCGAGCGTTTGTGGAGAGGTGCTTCTAGGACTCTCGAGGAGACAGGCGTGGGGATTTCGTGGAGTAGTTTTGTACTGCTTTTCGTCAGGAGTACGTTCCGGAATCTTTTGTGAACGCCAGGGAGCGAGAGTTCGATAACTTGGTTCAGATTTCTATGTCCGTGGGTGAGTATGCCCGGAGATTCTCTTCTATTCTTGCCTATGTTCCGCACATTGCTGGCCGAGAGAAGGCGAAGAGGAATAAGTTCATGGAGGGGCTCAATGAAGAGCTGTATTTGTCAGGCTCCGTGCTAATTTCTAACAATTAACACATAATAAGCGCATAAACACGGAAGCTTAAAATCAGGGCTTAAAAATTTTTCGAAATACAATGGGCCTGAACTCAATTCATACGTTCAAAATAGCGATAATTAAAATATGCTTTGACTCAAACTCAAACACAACAGGTAACAACAATATCAGTCAAATACAAATCCCCAATACATGATAACACGGGGCATCCCCCGGCTCAATACATATCATATATATAGACTGGGACTCAGGGACGTGGGGATCGACCAGCTGAACTTCCACTCTGCCCAGCTTGGTTACCTGAAGCTCCTGCAAATGGGCAACACAGACCAAAACAAGACAAAAGCAGGAAACAAGTACGAGGTCAAGCCTCAGTACGAAGAGCTATCAAAGCAGATAAACATGCAACATGCTATAAATCAATGCTATGAATGCATGAGGCTGTCAAAGGAAATCAGTCAGCTAGACCGGTGTAACAACCGGCAAATCATATCATGTCTCCTCTATACCACGGTCTATCAACCGGGTAATCATCGGTCCGTGATCATCGGGGCCCGTCAGCCCATCACAGCTCGGCGGTAGACACTCGTATCCGGTAGTCACCGCTTCGACGATAGCGTTGGACTTTTCAGGCACGACCCACCAGTCGGCCAGTCACAACATGGCACCCAATCAGGTTATCAAATCAAATCTGTAAATCAGGCTCAAGATGTATGCATGAATGCCATTCAATATCCATGCTCAATACATAAAATGCCTAAACGTAAAAACAGTATGCATACATCTGTAAATCAGGCTCAAGATGTATGCATGAATGCCATTCAATATCCATGCTCAATACATAAAAATGCCTAAACGTAAAAACAGTATGCATACTCAACCAAAATCAGCAACTGGTTCACGTAGGCACATAGCAGAAAAGCCACAGATTTCACAACATCGAATTATAGACATGTTCAAGCTCACAACTGCTAAGGGCTGCTCAATTCGTACCTTAAATCCTCAAAATTCAACCTCACAAACACGACAGGACACGGTAGATCTCACAGCCTGCGAACAGATTCCGCCTAGCCTCAAAATCACAAGGCCGAAGGTTTCCAACAACAAATCTGTGCAAGGTATGAAAAATCGAAGCTCAATTCTGCTGAATACACACGTTAATCCTACGGCCAGAAGCTATACGCAAGTTCTACACTTCTACGTAGGCATTAACTACAAGAAAAAAAAGCTCAATCAACAAGAAAGCTCACCCAAAAGCTCATGCTAGGCAGAGCATGCACGGCGCAACCTACTGTCCGAAACTCAGCAGCTTCGCGCTCTCGTCTCAGCTCTAAAAAGCCTCCAAGATTGGTAGGAAAATAAATATCTTTTCAATAGGTTTCCAACGCTACCAAGAAATCGAAAAACGGAGGTCGGAATCAACGGGAAATGGCGATAGAAAGTGACGGTGAACAGTAGCTATTTCGAGGGTTTCGAGTTTGAGGATAAGAAATATCGGGTCTGGAATGCTCTAAATGTAACTCAACACTTAAATATATATCCTCTACTCAAAAGCTACAGAACAAGTCAAACACCGACAAAAACAGAGTCCTAAAACTCAAAATATCGCAAAACAGATCCCTCGAACGATGACAATGGCCACCAGCTTCCTGCGCTTCAACAATTCTTGCGTACAAGTCAAAACGACGGCGTATAAGCACTACCAGATCCCAGTGCTCAACGCAACGCTCCAAGACAAAACGACAGCGTTTAACTAGAACAGATCCCAGCGCCAAAACACGCGCAAAACGCAAGATAGATCTCAGCGCTAAAACACGAAACGACGTCGCAGGATAAACAGATCTTAGCGCTTAACGAAAACATATCTCAGTGCAAGGCAACGCACAACGCCCAAAACGACGACGTATGAGCAAAACAGATTTCACGCCTGCGCAACATCAGATGTCAACGCTTCTCGTTGACCAGCTCGTGAAATCTGCTTACGTCAGCAGATCTCTCACGTTGAACAGATCTCACGTTCCAGCTTTCTCTAATTCGAACAGCTTTCACCAAAACGTAGCGTTTAATCTTCTTCTCGAGGCAGAAACGTGCTAAAACATCGGGGACCATATCCCTATCACAAATCGAACAATTCAACATCATTTTCGACCAGATTTCACCCGAAAAACACAAACTAAAATCTGGACAATTCCAACTAGAGATCTGAATATTTTCCAAATCAGATTCCACCTAAATTCGAAATTCCAGGAGTCTAAATTCTTAATTCTCGTGACTAATCTAACTCAAAATCCGATTAATCACTAATTAGAAATCTGAATCCTCACATTCTCCCCACCTTAAGAGATTTCGTCCTCGAAATCAAAGACAAACCAAGGCAGAAACAATCAAACATGCAAATTCAGGACCAACAACTCATCAAATTCAAAGCAAAACCAGAAATTTACCTGGAAATTCAGCACCATCAGTGCTCAAACAGATGAGGCCAATCTTGTCTCATCTTCTCCTCAACTTCCCAGGTCACTTCTTCTCGGCCATGTTTACTCCATTGGACCATCACCAACGGGATGATCTTGTTCCTCAGCTGTTTCTCCTTCCTATCCAAGATCTGCACCGAATATTCAACATAGCTCAAGGCAGAATCCAGCTCAACTTCGTCAGTTCTCAACACATGGGACGGATCTGGCTCATATTTTCTCAACATTGACACATGAAACACGTCATGCATCGCGGCTAACTCCTCGGGCAGCCTCAGTCTATAAGCCAATTGTCCAATCCGCTCGATAATCACAAAGGGACCAATGAATCTGGGAGCCAATTTGCCTTTAAATCTGAATCTCATCATGCTCTTGAAAGGAGAAATCTTGAGAAACACACGATCGCCAACCTCAAACTCTAACGGTCGACATCTTATATTAGCATAGCTCGAGAAACGGTCTTGGGCAGCTTTCATTCTACTCCGAATCAAGTCAATTTGATCCTTCATGTGCTGAACAAACTCCGGTGTAGAAAGCTGTCTCTCGCCAACTTCTTCCCAACAAATCGGGGATCTGCACTTTCGACCATATAATGCCTCAAACGGAGCCATTCCGATAGTCACCTGGTAGCTGTTATTATACGAAAACTCCACCAAGGAAAGCGAATCCTGCCAGCCACCGCTGAAATCCATCACTAATGCTCGCAGCATATCCTCTAAAGTCTGGATAGTCCGATCACACTGTCCTTCTGTCTGTGGGTGATAGGCTGTGCTCATCGCCAATCTCGAACCCATTGCTGCTTGCAGACTCTTCCAAAAGTGAGAAGTGAACCTCGGATCTCTGTCAGACACTATCGAAACCGGAACTCCATGCAATCTAACCACATGGTCAATGTACAATTTCACCATCTTCTTCATCGAACACCTCACATCATAGGGAATGAAATGGGCTGACTTCGAAAGTCTATCAATCACAACCCAAATCGCATCGCATCCCCTACTCGATCGAGGTAGATGAGTCACGAAATCCATGGTGATATGCTCCCAATTTCATTGGGGCACCTCTAAACTTTTCAACAACCCACCAGGTCTCATTCTCTCAGCCTTGACCTGCTGGAAATTCAGACATCTAGCAACAAAAGCAGAAATGTCGCTCTTCATACCTGCCCACCAGTAGTGAGACTTCAAGGCATGGTACATCTTTCGCTCGCCTGGATGCACACTGTACCAACTACAATGTGCTTCATTCATGAGGGTCTCCTTCAAATCAATCAGGTGCGGAACTACTAATCTCCCTCTGAACCTCAAACATCCATCAGAAGCAACAGAGAAATCATCAGACTGACCTGACTGCGCCTTAATCCTCAACTCATGGATATAGGGATCGGTCCTCTGCGCTTCCCTGATGTCCATTACAATCTGCGGTTCCACCTGAAGAGAAGAAACGAAGAAATACTGATCACCCGGCTGGAATCGCCAACCAGAATTACTCAAATCCTCATGAACTTTCGAAATACTCAAGGATGCTAACATATCAGGCTGGGTCTTTCGACTTAGAGCGTCTGCTACCAAGTTCACTCGCCCAGGCTGATACTGAATCTCACAGTCAAAGTCCTTAAGCAATTCCATCCAGCGTCGCTGCCTCATGTTCAATTCTGACTGCGTGAAGATATATTTCAGGCTCTTGTGGTCGTTTTACACCACAATTCCTCACCATAGAGATACTGCCGCCAAATCTTCAAGGCAAACACTATCACAGCCAACTCCAAATCATGAACCGGGTACCTCGTCTCGTGAGGCTTCAGCTGTCGAGACGCATAAGCGATCACATACCCGTTCAGCATCAGAACACACCCTAAACCATTCAGAGAAGCATCGGAGCACACAACAAATCCTCCGGAGCCAGACGGTAGGGCCAAAACAGGAGCAGTAGTCAACCTCTCCTTCAGCGTCTGAAAACTGTACTCGCACTCATCAATCCATACAAATCTCTTATCTTTCTGAGTCAACTGCGTCATAGGCCTGGCTATCGAATAAAACTTCTCAATGAAACGCCTATAGTAGCCGGACCCCAAGAAACTACGGATCTCTGAAACGTTTTGAGGTCTCTCCCAGTTAAGCACTGCTTCGACCTTGCTCGGATCTACAGAAATTCCTTGTGCTGAAATCACGTGACCCAAAAAGATAATCCTGTCGAGCCAAAACTCGCACTTGCTGAATTTGGCATAAAGCTGCGAGTCTCTCAATCTATGCAATACTAGTCTCAAATGCTCCTTGTGCTCTCTCTTGCTCCTCGAGTACACCAAGATGTCATCTATGAAGACGATTACGAACCGATCGATATACTCGCTGAAGACGCGATTCATCAAATCCATAAAGACAGCGGGGGCATTCGTCAATCCAAACGGCATGACAAGAAACTCAAAATGCCCATATCGAGTCCGGAAGGCTTTCTTTGCCACATCAGCGTCTCTAATTCGCAACTGGTGATAACCAGAGCGCAAGTCAATCTTCGAGTAAACAACCGATCCCTGCAGCTGATCGAACAAGTCATCAATCCTCGGCAGAGGATACTTGTTCTTCACCGTGGCCTTATTCAACTGTCTGAAGTCCACACACATCCTCATAGTGCCATCTTTCTTTTTCACAAACAGAATCGGAGCTCCCCGAGGTGACATGCTCGGTCTGATGAAGCCTTTCTCTAAAAGATCGCTCAACTATTCCTTCAGCTCTTTCAACTCTGCGTGCGCCAATCGGTAAGGAGCTCTAGAAATCGGGGCGGGACGCCAACTCAATACTGAAGTCGATCTCGCGTCGAGGAGGGAATCCAGGAATCTCATCTGGAAACACGTCGGGAAACTCTCGAACGACGGGGATGTCACGCAACTCTAATCGCTGCTCCTGGGAACTATCAAGTGCATAGATCCTGAATCCTGCATTACCTAGCGATAGCAGGCTAAACATCTCCATAGCGGACACTAGGGGAATCTTCGACCTCGAATCCGTGCCGTAGAAATCCCACCTTTCACCCGTATCAGGGCAAAATCTCACCACACCATGGAAGCAATCAACGGTAGCCTTATAGCTAGATAATACGTCCATTCCCAAAATACAGTCAAAATCTCTAATCCCCAACACAATCAAATTGGTCACCAACACATGGTCATCAAACCTAATCAGGTAATCTACTACTACCTCTCGAGACCACAGGTTCACACCAGCAGGAGTAGACACAGAAACAACATCACACAGTGGGGAAGAACTCAACCCACGCTCAAACACAAACATCTCAGATATGAAAGAGTGTGATGCACCAGTGTCAAACAAAACTCTCGCAGGATAATCATAAATAGAGCATGTACCTCTAATCAACCATGCCCGGCGTCTCCTCAGCCTGGTCCAACGACAAGGCGTTTGCCTGCGCCTGCTGGGGAATTTGAAACGGGGGTCGGGAAGGTCCTCCAAAACGTGACGGCTCACGAGGCTGAAAACCAGATCGCTGGGACTGTGCAAAAGGTTGTTGTCGTTGAGAAGAACCGCTAGCGGAACCCTGCTGCGACTGACCAGTAGATCGCCCTCCAATCGTAGGACACGCTCTCGCAAAATGTCCCGGCTGACCACAAAGATGGCAGAGTCCTCTAACTCCACGACACTCCGAAGTCTCGTGTCTCCTTCCGCACTGACTACAAAATCCGCCGCCAGAACCACCACCTGAACCACTACCAGAACCCGAGCTCACGGAACCAGAGGAACTCGAATGGCCCTTCTTCTTAAATTGCTTCCCTCGAGGTCTGAACTGCTGGCGACTCGACTGCTGCGACCCCTGCGGAGACTGATACGACTGCGACACCACCTGAGCTGGCTGAGAAGCACGTGCGGTCGTCTGATGCACTGTAGCCTCGGGATCCATCAAACTCTCCTCAATATCCACTGCATTGTTCACAGCTTCCATGAAAGTCGTCGGGGACCCAGACAACACCATCCGATAAAGGTCAGGTCTCAAGCCCTTCAAGAACTTGTTCCTCTTCGTTCGCTCTTGGTTCGCCACAGCTGGCATGTACACTAGAAGCACAGAAAACCACCTCGCATACTCGGCCACACGCATATCACCCTGCTTCAGGTTATCAAACTCGCGCTCTCGGCTGGCGAAATAGGACTTTGGAGTGTATTCCCGTCGAAAAGCCTCACAGAAAACATCCCAAGTGAGCACCGTAGTCAATCTTCGAGTAAACAACCGATCCCTGCAGCTGATCGAACAAGTCATCAATCCTCGGCAGAGGATACTTGTTCTTCACCGTGGCCTTATTCAACTGTCTGAAGTCCACACACATCCTCATAGTGCCATCTTTCTTTTTCACAAATAGAATCGGAGCTCCCCAAGGCGACATGCTCGGTCTGATGAAGCCTTTCTCCAAGAGATCGCTCAACTGTTCCTTCAGCTCTTTCAACTCTGCGGGCTCCAACCGGTAAGGAGCTCTAGAAATTGGGGCGGTATCGGGCACCAAATCAATACTAAAGTCGATATCACGTCAAGGAGGGAATCCAGGAATCTCATCTGGAAACACGTCGGGAAACTCTCGAACGACGGGGATGTCGCGCAACTCTAATCGCGGTTCCTAGGAACTATCAAGTGCGTAGATCATGAATCCTGCAATAATTAGCGATAGCAGGCTAAACATCTCCATAGCGGACACTAGGGGAATCTTCGACCTCGAATCCGTGCCGTAGAAATCCCACCTCTCACCCATATCAGGGCGAAATCTCACCACACCATGGAAGCAATCAACGATAGACTTATAGCTAGATAAAACGTCCATTCCCAAAATACAGTCGAAATCTCTAATCCCCAACACAATCAAATTGGTCACCAAAACATGCTCATCAAACTTAATCAGGCAATCTACCATTACCTCTCGAGACCACGGATTCACTCCAGCAGGAGTAGACACAGAAACAACATCACACAGTGGGGAAGAACTCAACCCACGCTCAAACACAAACATCTCAGATATGAAAGAGTGTGATGCACCAGTGTCAAACAAAACTCTAGCAGGATAATCATAAATAGAGCATGTACCTCTAATCAGACTTATAGCTAGATAAAACGTCCATTCCCAAAATACAGTCGAAATCTCTAATCCCCAACACAATCAAATTGGTCACCAAAACATGCTCATCAAACTTAATCAGGCAATCTACCATTACCTCTCGAGACCACGGATTCACTCCAGCAGGAGTAGACACAGAAACAACATCACACAGTGGGGAAGAACTCAACCCACGCTCAAACACAAACATCTCAGATATGAAAGAGTGTGATGCACCAGTGTCAAACAAAACTCTAGCAGGATAATCATAAATAGAGCATGTACCTCTAATCACCATGCCCGGCGTCTCCTCAGCCTGGTCCAACGACAAGGCGTTCGCCTGCGCATGTTGGGGAATCTAAAACGGGGGTCGGGAAGGTTCTCCAAAACGTGATGGCTCACGAGGCTGAAAACCAGATCGCTGCGACTGAGCAAAAGGCTGCTGTCGCTGCGAAGAACCACTAGCTGATCCCTGCTGCTACTGACCAGTAGACCGCCCTCCAATCGAAGGACACGCTCTAGCGAAATGCCCCGACTGACCACATAGATGGCAAAGTCCTCGGACTCCTCGACACTGCGAAGACTCATGCCTCCCTCCGCACTGAATACAGAATCCGCCTCCAGAACCACTACCAGAACCAGAGCTCATGGAACCAGAAGAACTCGAATGGCCCTTCTTCTTGAATTGCTTCCCTCGAGGTCTGAACTGCTGGCGACTCGACTGTTGTGACCCCTGAGGAGACTGATACGACTGCGACACCGCCTGAGCTGGCTGAGAAGCACGTCCAGACGTCTGATGTATCGGAGCCTCGGGATCCATCGAACTCTCCTCGATATCAACCGCATTGTTCACAGCTTCCATAAAGGTCGCCGGGGACCCAGACAGCACCATCCGATAAAGATCAGGTCTCAAGCCCTTCAAGAACTTGTTCCTCTTCGTTCGCTCTTGATTCGCCACAGCTGGCATGTACACTAGAAGGGCAGAAAATCGCCTCGCATACTCGGCCACACGCATGTCACCCTGCTTCAGGTTATCAAACTCACGCTCTCGGCTGGCGAAATAGGACTCTGGAGTGTATTCGCATCGAAAAGCCTCACAGAAAGCATCCCAAGTGAGCACCATCCCACTATCTCGAAGCATCCTAGAAGTACTCCTCCACCAGCGCTGTGCATCATCTCACAGCTGCAGCACTGCCAACTTCAGTCTCTTTTTCGGAGCGTACTCCAAGGTATCGAATAGATCCTCCATCTGTACGAGCCATGCCTCGGCCCTAGCGCCACCCTCAGTACCGGCCAACGTCGGTGGGTTCGTCCGCTGAAATCGGGCTAAGACCAACTCCATTCCACCTATCTTCCTAGTGACGTCCTCAACCTGAGCGTCGTCATCACTACCTGCTCTAGACTCCTCCACGGAACGTCTAGTCCTCCTACCTCCTTCTCGTCTCGGCGGCATCTAAACAAGCCTAGAGGTAAGATCTCACAGCAGATAAAATAACAAGACAGATAATAGATCACATAAGTCACAGAGGACAATCAAACTCAAATCAAACTCTGTGCCTAGACTCAAGTGTGATCAAAATAAATCGAGCTTATCCCAGTTTAAGCTCTGAGACCAAAAATGTCAGGCCCCGTGCTAATTTCTAACAATTAACACATAATAAGCGCATAAACACGGAAGATTAAAATCAGGGCTTAAAAATTTTTCGAAGTACAATGGGCCTGAACTCAATTAATACGTTCAAAATAGCGATAATTAAAATATGATTTGACTCAAACTCAAACACAACAGGTAACAATAATATCAGTCAAATACAAATCCCCAATACATGATAACACGAGGCATCCCCCGGCTCAATACATATCATATATATAGACTGGGACTCAGGGACGTGGGGATCGACCAGCTGAACTTCCACTCTGCCCAGCTTGGTTACCTGAAGCTCCTGCAAATGGGCAACGGAGACCCAAACAAGACAAAAGCAGGAAACAAGTACGAGGTCAAGCCTCAGTACGAAGAGCTATGAAAGCAGATAAACATGCAACATGCTATAAATCAATGCTATGAATGCATGAGGCTGTCAAAGGAAATCAGTCAGCTAGACCGGTGTAACAACCGGAAAATCATATCATGTCGCCTCTATACCACGGTCTATCAACCGGGTAATCATCGGTCCATGATCATCGGGGCCCGTAAGCCCATCACAGCTCGGCGGTAGACACTCGTATCCGGTAGTCACCGCTCCGACGATAGCGTTGGACTTTTCAGGCACGACCCACCAGTCTGCCAGTCACAACATGGCACCCAATCAGGTTATCATATCAAATCTGTAAATCAGGCTCATGATGTATGCATGAATACCATTCAATATCCATGCTCAATACATAAAATGCCTAAACGTAAAAACAGTATGCATACTCAACCAAAATCAGCAACTGGTTCACGTAGGCACATAGCAGAAAAGCCACAGATTTCACAACATCGAATTATAGACATGTTCAAGCTCACAACTGCTAAGGGCTGCTCAATTCGTACCTTAAATCCTCAAAATTCAACCTCACAAACACGATAGGACACGGCAGATCTCACAGCCTACGAACAGATTCCGCCTAGCCTCAAAATCACAAGGCCGAAGGTTTCCAGCAAGAAATCTGTGCAAGGTATGAAAACTCAGAGCTCAATTCTGCTGAATACACACGTTAATCCTACGGCCAGAAGCTATATGCAAGTTCTACACTTCTACGTAGGCATTAACTACAAGAAAACAAAGCTCAATCAACAAGAAAGCTCACCCAAAAGCTCACGCTAGGCAGAGCATGCACGGCGCAACCTACTGTCCGAAACTCAGCAGCTTTGCGCTCTCGTCTAAGCTCAAAACAGCCTATAAGATTGGTAGGAAAAGAAATATCTTTTCAAGAGGTTTCCAACGCTACCAAGAACTCGAACAACGGAGGTCGGAATCAACGGGAAATGGCGATAGAAAGTGACAGTGAACAGTAGCTATTTCGAGGGTTTCGAGTTTGAGGATAAGAAATATCGGGTCTGGAATGCTCTAAATGTAACTCAACACTTAAATATATATCCTCTACTCAAAAGCTACAGAACAAGTCAAACACCGACAAAAACAGAGTCCTACAACTCAAAATATCGCAAAACAGATCCCTCGAACGATGACAATGGCCACCAGCTTCCTGCGCTTGAACAATTCTTGCGTACAAGTCAAAACGACGGCGTATGAGCACTACCAGATCCCAGTGCTCAACGCAACGCTCCAAGCCAAAACGACAGCATTTAACTAGAACAGATCCCAGCGCTAAAACACGCGCAAAACGCAAGACAGATCTCAGCGCTAAAACACGAAACGACGTCGTAGGCTAAACAGATCTTAGCGCTTAACGAAAACAGATCTCAGTGCAAGGCAACACACAACGCCCAAAACGACGACGTATGATCAAAACAGATTTCACGCCTGCGCAACATCAGATGTCAACGCTTCTCGTTGACCAGCTCGTGAAATCTTCTTACGTCAGCAGATCTCTCACGCTGAACAGATCTCACGTTCCAGCTTTCTCTAATTCGAACAGCTTTCACCAAAACGCAGCGTTTAATCTTCTTCTCGAGGCAGAAACTCGCTAAAACATCGGGGACCATATCCCTATCACAAATCAAACAATTCAACATCATTTTCGACCAGATTTCACCCGAGAAACACAAACTAAAATCTGGACAATTCCAACTAGAGATCTGAATATTTTCCAAATCATATTCCACCTAAATTCGAAATTCCAGGAGTCTAAATTCTTAATTCTCGTGACTAATCTAACTCAAAATCCGATTAATCACTAATTAGAAATCTGAATCCTCACAGTATTCTTTTGTGTTGGCGGGTTCACCGGCGAGCTATGCAAAAGCGGTGGACAGGGCTATAGACATTGAGGAAGGACTTCAGAATCGTCAGTCGCGTGTTAGGCCGCAGGGAGTGCAAGTTAGTCGTTCTATGGTTCAGGGAGTGCAACCTTCCCAGTTAGTGCAATCGTCTTAGCCACACCAACAGCAGCAACAAGTAGCCAAACAGTCTGGACATCGGAGGTTTAGACCACGTGGTAGACAGTTTAAGAAGAAGTCTGGTTCTAGTTCTTCTGGCTCAGGGAGTTCGAGCAGTGGTAGTAGCTCCAAGGTGGAGTATTGTGGACAGTGTGGTGGAAAGCACCCGACAGCGTAGTGGGTTGGTGTGCAGGGTTCTTGTAATGTCTATGGTCAGTACGGACATTTTGCTAGAATTTGTCCTTTGTCTGGATCGCAGCATACCGTAGCTCCACCGCAGGGTCGAGGTGGATCTTCTCGAGGTCGTTCTGCTTTTCCTGTTCAGCAGCAGAGGTTAGGGGAGCCTCAGTTTAGGCCGTTTCAGTAGCCTGGTCCTTCGCGGTTTGGACAGCCTTCCCATCCTCAGTTTTCTGGACCTCTGTTTTCCCAAGTGAATGCCATGGCTAGGGAGCAAGCGGAGGGCACGCCTAGCGGAGGGATTATTACAGGTACTTGCTTTGTTTTCGATTTTTCTACGCGTGTGTTATTTGATACAGGAGCATCACATTCTTTTATTTCCGATGCATTTGTGGTTGAGCATGGTTTGCGTAGCACATCTTTGTGTGATGTTGTATCTGTTGTGACTCCAGCCGGCGCTAGCTTGTTTTCCCAAGAGATTTTGTTGAATAGCGTTCTTAGGTTTGGCGAGAGTGTGTTGTTAGCCAACCTGATCAGGCTAGTGATGTGTGATTTTGATTGTATCGTGGGAATGGACGTGTTGTCTAGCTATAGGGCCACTGTGGATTGTTTCCATGGCGTTGAGCGATTTAGGCCCCAGTCTGGCGAGAAATGGAATTTCTACGGCCAAGATTCCCAGTTGAAGATTCCTTTAGTCTCTGCGATGGAGATGTTTAGCCTATTGTCGCTAGAGAATGCTGGTTTTATGATCTACACCTTAGTTGCGTCTTCTTCTTCGAGCGTAGAGCTTAGTAGGTCGCTAGAGAATGCTGGTTTTATGATCTACACCTTAGTTGCGTCTTCTTCTTCGAGCGTAGAGCTTAGTAGGGTTCCCGTGGTTCGACATTTCCCAGATGTGTTTCCTGAGGAGATTCCGGGTTTTCCTCCGAGGTGGGAGATAGACTTCAGCATTGAGTTGGTACCTGGTACAGCTCCGATATCGCGTGCTCCGTATCGTTTAGCGCCTGCGGAGTTGAGGGAGCTTAAGGTTCAGCTTAGTGATTTGCTGGAGAAGGGATTCATTAGACCGAGTATGTCTCCGTGGGGAGAACCTATCTTGTTTGTCAAGAAAAAGGACGGGTCGATGAGGATGTGTATCGACTTTAGGCAATTGAATAAGGCGACAATGAAGAATAAGTACCCTTTTCCTAGGATCGATGACTTGTTTGATCAGCTTCAGGGTTCGACTGTGTTTTCGAAGATCGATCTTCGTTCGGGGTATCATTAGTTGCGCATCCGTGAGCAGGATGTTGAGAAGACTGCGTTTCGTACGAGGTATGGGCATTATGAGTTTCTAGTTATGCCATTCGGTTTGACGAGTGCTCCCGCAGTTTTCATGGACTTGATGAATAGAGTCTTTAGAGAGTTCATCGATCAGTTTGTTATTGTGTTTATTGATGACATTTTGGTGTACTCTAAGACTCCGTTGCAGCATAAAGAGCATTTGAAGTTGGTTCTTCAGAAGCTTCGAGACTCACAGCTGTATGCTAAGTACTCCAAGTGCGAGTTTTGGTTATACCGAGTTGTGTTTCTGGGTCATGTGATTTCTGTTGATGGTATTTCTGTGGATCCCAGTAAGGTTGAGGCAGTGATTAACTGGGAGCGTCCCAAGAATGTTGCTGAGATTCGTAGTTTCTTGGGTTTGACTGGATATTATCGGCGTTTTATAGAGGGATTCTCTAGTATAGCTAAGCCCATTACGCAGTTGACTCAGAAAGACAAGAGGTTGGTGGAGACTGAGCATTGCGAGAATAGTTTTATGTTGCTCAATGAGAAGATAACTACTGCAACTGTGTTAGCCCATCCGTGTGGTTCAGGTGGTTTTGTTGTTTGTGCAGATGCTTCCTTGAATGGATTGGGTTGTGTGTTGATGCAGAAGGGTCGAGTCATTGCGTATGCCTCTCGTCAGTTGAAACCGCATGAGACTCGTTACCCAATTCATGATTTGTAGTTAGAGGCAGTGGTGTTTTCTTTGAAGATTTGGCGCCACTATCTATATGGTGAGCAGTTTGTGTTGTAATCCGACCACAAGAGTCTTCAGTATCTATTTTATCAGTCATATTTGAATATGAGACATCGTAGATGGATGGAGCTGCTAAAGAATTTTGACTGTGAGATTAAATATCAGCCTGGAAGATGAATGTAGTTGCTGATGCATTGAGCAGAAAGGCTCAAGTAGCGATGCTGGCTTCGATGCAGATTTCGAAGGTCCATGAGCATCTAAGCACTACTGGTTGGAGATTCTACCCAGTGGAATATTATGTGGTGGTGTCTTCTGTTCAAGTTGAGCCACAGATTGTTGCTAGCATTATAGCAGCTCAGAGGACTGATCCATCCATCCATGAGTTGAAGCTGAAGGTGAGAGCAGGACAGTTGGAACACTATTCTGTTTCTTCTGATGGTTGTTTGAGGTTTCGGGGCAGGCTGGTTGTGCCAAATATGGTTGATCTTAGGGAAGAGATCTTGCGAGAAGCGCACTGCAGTAGATACAGTGTCTATCCTGGAGCAAGGAATATGTACCATTCCTTGAAGCAGCATTACTGGTGGGCAGGTTTGAAGAGTGATGTTGCTGAATTTGTAGCCCGATGTCTGAATTGTCAGCAAGTCAAGGCAGAGAGGATGAGACCTGGTGGTTTGTTGCAAAGTTTAGAGGTTCCCCAATTGAATTGGGAGCACATAGATATGGATTGTCACGCATTTTCCTCGTTCCAGGAGAGGTTGTGATGCAGTTTGGGTTGTTGTAGACAGATTGTCAAAGTATGCGCACTTCATTCCCTTCAACATGAGCTATTCTTTGAAGAAGATGGCGAAGCTGTACATAGATTTCGTGGTGCATTTGCATGGTGTGCCAGTTTCGATTGTTTCAGATCGTGATCCTCGATTTACTTCCAGGTTTTGGAAGAGTTTACAAACAGTTTTGGGGACTAGATTGGCTATGAGTACAACATATCACCCCCAGACAGATGGCCAATCAGAGAGAACTATCCAGATTTGGAGGATATGTTAAGAGCCGTTGTGATGGACTTTAGTGGTAGCTGGCAAGACTCGTTGTCTTTGGTTGAGTTTTCCTATAATAACAGCTATCAGGTCACGATTGGGATGGCACCATTTGAAGCTTTGTATGGCAGAAAGTGTAGATCGCCAGTATTTTGGAGAAGTGGGGGAGAAGCAGCTATCTTCTCCAGAGTTTGTGCAGCAGATGAGAGATCAAGTGGATTTGATTCTCCAGAGAATGAAAGCTGCACAGGATCGCCAAGCAAGCTACGCGAATAAGAGGAGTAGGCCTTTAGAATTTGAGGTTGGTGATCTATTTTTCCTTAAGGTTTCTCCTTTCCGCAGTGTTATGTGATTTGGTCTCAAGGGAAAGTTAGCTCCTCGTTATGTTGGTCCTTATGAGATCTTAGAGAGGATTGGTCCTTTGGTTTATCGTCTGCTGTTGCCACCAGATTTGTCTTCCTTACATGATGTGTTTCATGTTTTGATGTTGAGGAAGTATGAGCCAGATCCCTCGCATGTGTTGAGAACTGACGAGGTGGAGTTAGATCAAACTTTGATCTATGTGGAATATCCCTTGCAGATCTTGGTAAGAAAAGAGAAACAGCTGAGGAACAAAACCATTCCTTTGGTGATGGTTCAATGGAGCAAACATGGTAGAGAGGAAGCTACTTGGGAACTGGAAGAGAAGATGGAGCGTGAGTGGCCGCATCAGTTTGAGTGAGCGTTGCCTCAGATTCCAGTAGTTGATTCTTTGTTATTTCTTGGTAGATTTTTGCTTAAGTTCTTTTCCACAGTTATCTTGAACTCTTGATCTAGATCTGTTTGATTTCGAGGACGAAATCCTGTTTTAGTGGGGGAGATATGTGAGACCCAAAAGCTGATGAGATTAATTGAGTTAATTAATCGGATTTTTATTGAGATCAGCTTTCCGTCGATGTGCTTGAAGAAGCTACCGGGCTTTGTTTTAGTCCTTAGAACAATTCTGGAGAGTTGAGGAATTGAATTCAGCGATCAGAAGTTAGCGTGGGTCATCGCTGAGTGTTAATGTTCAGCAATGGTGACGTCAGCAGTTGTCGTTGAATGGTTGTGTTCAGCAGTCGTAGCGAGATCTGTTGTCGCTGAGCAGTAGAGAGTGCGCTAGCGTATTTCAGCAGTGAGTAGCTAAACTTCGTCGTTTGGATTAGTTGGAACGACATCGTTTGGATTAGCGTAGAATACTCAACAGTGAGCGGCGTTTGTCTTCAGCTGTGCGAGAGATCTGATGTTACTTTGCGAACATGATGTTGGTTAGTTGTTCAGCAGTGAGTAGCGGGTGACGTGTCCAGTTGCGACAGTAACTCTCTGATACGTCTTTTGGTTTAAGTGATTGCTGTTTTGACGTAGAGTGAGATCTGTTGTGAGATCTGGTTGAGAACGGGAATTTCAGCTGTGGTAGCTTAAGTTGTCGGTGGATCTGTTCCCAGTTGCTGTCAGCAGTAAGATTTATATAGGGAGCTTAGCCTTAGTTCTCTATTATTGTTCCCCACACTTAGAATATTTTTCCGATTGTAGAACTCTATTGCGATACCCTAGCTACTGTTCACCGAACCTTATCTTCTCCGATTGCCGACGGTAGACAGCTCCGATTGAAGTAAGAGTGGTAGCGTTGAACTCCTCTTGCTTAGACACTTCGTTTGGATATTGCTTTCGGACGTTTGCTTGAAGCAGGTGAGGTGCGCAAAGATATCTCCCTTCTGTAGTCTGTTAGCATTAGCATCGGTTTCCGTCCTAGCTTGTTGGGGTAAGTGTTCAGACCCTGCCTTGTATTGTTTACAGCTCTCTGTTGAGTTAGATGGGATAGAATAGCGCTGGTTGAGTTCGTAGCTCCCCAGCTGTTGCTTTTCTATGTTCTGGTCCTTGAGTAGTTGCTTGTGTTTGGCTCAGCAGGTGGTGGATCTGTGTTGCTCGGACCCTGATTGTAGTAATTGTTGCACAAAAGATTGAGGTACGGATGTGAGCTTGTTTACAGCGCTGAATTAGGCATGGATATTATGTGCTGTTGTGTATGCTTCTGTGCTGTTATCTGCTTGCTTGTATTGTGTTGATAATCGCAAGCTGTTCATTGCATACACATTGCTCATGTGCATTCAGATCTTGTAGAGCTTGCCTTGTTGTTGTTGTTCTCTGTGCGTACCAGGATGCTGTTGAGGCTGAGCGGGTAACTCCCGTACCTCATCTCCCTGCTGGGATCTGTTAATCACTATGAGCGGAGTGGGTAGCTCCCACATCTCATGAGTTGGGCAACAACGGATTGAGTCATGTTGTGCATCTGGTACCGTGTGTTGAGACGAGTGGGTAGCTCCCATATAGTCAAACACCCTGTGGCCACTGATGTACTGTTGTTCAGATGATCCTTTGTTGCTGTTGAGCAGTTCCTTGAGATCCTTTGGCTCCCTGCATTTCGGTTGTAGCCTTGATCTCATGCATAGCACTTGCATTTTATCTGCTGCCATTTAACTGCTGCTTTCAGTTGCTCTCCGTACTGGGGTTTGACCCATGTACCTCTGGGCTTGGTTGTTTGTTTTTCTGTATATGTTCTCAGGTTACGATGGTTTCTCTGCTGGTCGTGGAGTAGATACAGCTGGAGGTGCCCCAGGAGGTGGTTAGAGTTTCACAGTTAGCATATAGCATATTATGTATCAGTACTGATAGGCGGGGGTTGTCCTGTGCTTCGTAGTAGATGTTGTTTTGTACTTGATATGTGTTTTAATGCTGTACTGTTGTACTGAGTTGTGTTATTAAACTGGGATATTTTAAGTATGGTTATATTTTAAATTATATGTTTTAATCGTCAGGCCAAAGAGAAAATTTTAAGCCACATTTGTATGCTTCCGCTATTGTTTTGCGTGGTTTAACTCTGTATTGTGCACGAGTCCTGACATCTTCACTTTATTTTACCGCTTCGTATTCCTCGACTATATTACGGATTTTCCATTATACTCTAACACTTACCTTGCGCAAATTATTCTCTCGCATACTTGTGCCCTTGCCTTTTCGTGTTCTCCTTCTGTATATATCCTTTCCGGCGTATTCTTCTCAAATAAGCATACAGAAATGGCATCTTCTCTAATCAGCAACACCTTTACTTTGACTCTATCCTGGAAATGGACAACGAGGGTATGGTTGAGATGTTTGAAGCCCTTATTTCATCTGGCCTTAGTGGGTTTTTGGGATGCTCTTCGGCCATATTTGAAACTACTCTGGTGTAGTTCTTCCACAATGCGTCCGTCAGGGATGGTGTGGTTGTGAGTACGATACAAGGAAAACCAGTTGCTATTTCAGAAGAACTGTTTGCTAGCACCTTCGAGTTGCCATTGGAGGGTTTGAGTGATTTACATGAGGTACCATAGGATCTAGTTCTTGAAGCATGGCGTGCCTTTCGTACGATGGTAAACTGGTAAGTACATCCTGTAAGAAGAGGGAATTGGTGTTTGAGTTCGTTTGCTAAATTATATTCTGGCAAAGTATGTGATGGTAAAGGCAGGTCTTTCGATGCTGTGACCCATGAGAGGTTCTTGATGATGACTGCTATTTATGGGGGCGTTCCTGTCAACTGGAGTAAAATTATGTTCAAAGTGCTCAAGGACATGGTAACTCCGGGTTCAAAGCAAGCCCGAGGTTTTGCAGTTCAAATTTGCATCGTTCTGAAGGGTGCTCCAGATCTAGAATTTGGAGAATCGAAGGAGTTCCCTCCTCTGAAGATTCTTACAGCGAAGACTGTTGGAAAGTATATTGCCATAAACAAGAACATTGCTGTTGAGGATATGGAGGATGAGCCAGTGATGGAGAAGCAAGCGGAGAAAAAGAAGGTTGTGTCTAAAATAGACCTGCTCCTACTGTTGAATCACCCATTGTTAAGAGGAAGAGAACATCTGGGAGAACTACTCCCGTAGCTACGGATTTGACGCTGGTAACAGTAGCTCAAGAGGCTGTACCTATTCAAATGATATCGACTGTGACCCCTACTGCTCCTAAACGCAAAGCACCGAAGAGGAGGTTGCAACTTCCAGCAGGTTCTGATGATGAAATTGTTGAGAAAGAACTAGATGTGATGGATGTTGGAGAGCAACAGAGGGAAAAGTCAACTGCTGATGATGTGGAAAAATTATTGAAATGATTCTTACTGAAACCGAGTAGATGGAAATAGATATGGGGGAATCAGATATGGTTACAGAGCGTACAGATATGGATACCGAGACAGTACTTGCGGGCATTGAGCACTCGAATGCTGTCAATGATGAGGATGATAATCTTGATGGAGCTGAAAATGAAATTGTTAGGAAAATGGCATCTTTTACTGCACCGAAAGAATTTCTCAAAGAGCCTTTGAGATCTGGAGAGGATGACGACATTTCTGGGGTTGAGCAACCAAGTAAGACAACTGATGAGGAATCAATGTCTATTGAGGATCTCTTGAAACAGATTCCGGATGATGCAATGATGCCATCAGTCACTGTTGATGGACCAACAGGATCAAATTTGGAATTGGGATTCAGATTCCGGGAGTCAGCAAAGTGGATCCCTCTTTTACTGCACCGAAAGAATTTCTCAAAGAGCCTTTGAGATCTGGAGAGGATGACGACATTTCTGGGGTTGAGCAACCAAGTAAGACAACTGATGAGGAATCAATGTCTATTGAGGATCTCTTGAAACAGATTCCGGATGATGCAATGATGCCATCAGTCACTGTTGATGGACCAACAAGGATCAAATTTGGAATTGGGATTCAGATTCCGGGAGTCAGCAAAGTGGATCCCACAACTAGTCTTCCGCAGATTGCTGCCACAGACAAGGGGAAGGAGCCTCTTGTGGTAGATACCAATCAGGCGCATCCGGCCCGTGAAATATTCTCAGTAATATGCATCGATTTTTATTTTCTAGTACAGTTCAGAGAGGAAGTGATATAGGACGTTACTAAATTCGTTAATTCCTTCAGTCTTTGCAGACTCGCAGTTTTGGGATCCACTGAGGATATTTCCGCTAAAGAAGAGCGAGTCTGGGCAGAGACAGATTCAGTTTTGATATCTCTTCAGAGGCGGGTGTTAATCATTGCCAAGTATAGGGAGTTTCTACTCCGTAAGTTTATAGAAGCCAGACGGCATAATTTTATATCTTGTACGCCCACTACAGCTATTGACCTCAAAGTCCTAAAGCTACCGACTGCTGCGCATCATTTTGCTTTAAAAATTCTGTTGAGGGAAGGAAGATAAGCTGGAGTGGACACGGCCATCCAGTTCATACCTGTTTGAAGGAGACAATATTGATAGAGTTTTCTTTATTCCCAGAAACCACAAAACTATTTTCTCTAAATGATGGATTCGAGAGATGATTTTGGTGGATGGTTCGTGGCTGATCATAGAAGGGGTAGACTGTTGGAGACCGATAACGAGGACAATTGACTCTCGCACATGTGAGCTGTTGGTTAGAGTAGATGCCCAACTAGCCAATTTGTGGCGTGTGGGTTTTATTGACTCCTGTGTATAACGATCTTTATTTATGAAATACGCATTTCTTTATGGCATTCTTTATTTTCATTATGTGATAATGTTAACAATTGTGTTGGATAAAGACCTAGAATGCACCATAGTGTATGTTAGATGTGATAGTGGATATGATGGCTATCATGAAACACATCTAATAGTCACTGTGTATTCTGAACTCTTTCCAAGTCGATTGGGCCGTAAAAATGAGGATAAGGCCGCCCGAGCTTGAGACTAGCATCTGCGATGTGAAGTACCATGTTTCAGTGGTAGGGAACATTGTGATGTTCTGAGCATGCAGATGGATAGTGACCTGGTGATCTATCGAAATACCCTCGTT
>KQ997043.1:41538-61660 GCA_001598015.1 Dorcoceras hygrometricum | reverse complement strand
AATTTGATAACTGTGTAATTGGTAGTTGCTGGTTGAATCATTGGTATGGTTTGATAGGCAACAGCTGATGGCATCGTTGTTGTTTTGATATTACAAATGAAGAGTTATGTATCCAGCAGCTGTATCTACTTGTTAAGATTCAGCAGCTGTATGGTTATAGCGTTTACGAATGTTCTTCCTGTAGTCGAAATGTCGAAATTTGATGATTTCGTAATCAGTATTTTCTATTTGAATATTGGTAGTTGCTGGTTGAATCATTGGTATGGTTTGATAGGCAACAGCTGATAACATCGTTGTTGTTTTGATATTACAATCGTTGAGTTATGTATCCAGCAGCTGTATCTACTTGTTAAGATTCAGCAGCTGTATGGTTATAGCGTTTACGAATGTTCTTCCTGTAGTCGAAATGTCGAAATTTGATGATTTCGTAATCAGTAGTTGCTATTTGAATCAGTATAAAGCCTGGTTTAATAGGCAACGGCTGGTAGCGAAATCATTGTTTAGATATTGCAAGCGTCTTCGTAAATTTCAGCAGATGTACTGTTCATCAGCAGATGCGTCTTTCCTTGTAAAGATCAGCGGTTGTTTTCCTTTGATTAGTAATCAGCAGCTGCATTGTGATTTGGAATTCAGCAGTTGTATTTCCTTTGTTAGAATTCAGCAGTTGCTTTAGTCGTTTTAAGTACTGTTCATTTCAGCTGGTATTAGTCTTGCAACTGGTACTATTCATTTATATATATACGTGTTAGCGCTTTTTCTTGCTGCTGATCAATTAGCGTATTCCTTGCGACTGGTTGACGCGCTAACGACGTCGTCTCTTTAAGTCATAGTAAGATCAGCAGGTAGTCTTGTTATTCCATCTGCTGATCACTCCAACGAAATCGTTTCACTTTATACTTATTTAAAAGACTTCGTGACTGGATTCTTATCTTGCGACTGGTTCCTATATGTTGCGACTGGTACTATTCATTTCAGCAGGTATTAGTCTTGCGACTGGTACTATTCATTTCAGCTGGTATTAGTCTTGCGATTGGTACTATTCCTTGCGACTGGTTTCCCTTCAACCAGTTCCATTTTAACGATATGTTTTACAAAGTCGAATTCATTACTCAGTAAAATTTTAAAATGGGAAGCAAATGTTTAAAATGATGGAACCCGATGATTTACAGGAATGTTTAAAGAAAGGATTGTTAAGGAACAAAAGATATTTTAGATTATGGCATAAATAGTTACGGTCACCAAGGAGAAGGGTGAGCAGTTGTCAAAGATGTCGACTGCCCTTTCATATGAGCTATATGCTAAAACTGATATCGGGAGTCATTTTGATCAAAGTGCAAATTGGACCACATAGAACTTATATGCCATGATCAACTGAAAATGAAATTGAAAGAAATGAGAAGCTGGGTTATCATCCCCTGTTTCTGCCATTGAAATGTTTACGAAAATGATATTGAATATTGAAGTTCCTTAACATATGCATTGCACAGATGTCTGCCTGCATTTTATGAACTTGTTATTACTCATATTTTACTTGCTGAGCCTTTAGGCTCACTAGCTTTTAAAATGGTGCAGGTACGACAACTGGTGGAGGAACAGCAGGTGAAACTTGAACCAACAGATGGGTGACGTTGTGTTTATCCAAGGGCCTGCATTTTATGAACTTGTTATTACTCATATTTTACTTGCTGAGCCTTTAGGCTCACTAGCTTTTAAAATGGTGCAGGTACGACAACTGGTGGAGGAACAGCAGGTGAAACTTGAACCAACAGATGGGTGACGTTGTGTTTATCCAAGGCCTACGTTTTCCGTGTCTAAGTTGTATTGTTTTGTTTAGGTTGTACTGTATTAAATCAGTAGCAATGGTTGTATATTTACATCGAATAGCAGCTGTTGTAAACCGCAATTGCAAAGTTATATGAAATACCCTGTTTTCCGCAAATGTTTTAGCAGTAGCGCGCGAACTTAAGTACCTGCTGATCTTCGAATTTTGTCTTGTGTCTTGTTTCCTTTGAGTTATAAGAAATGCAGCTTATAACAAATTATCTTTTAGCCCTTCTTTTATTCGAAAAATTTTGTTTACCCCAATTCTCGTGGCCCCGTTGGGTTAGGGTGTCACATCGTCGGTCCCATTGTCGATATTGAGGAAATCCCTACAGGCTTTCGTAGTGTTTTTCATAGTGGTATACATACCAACAGTTTTGTTAAAATTTTGAATGATTTTGTTGTACATCCAGTGATTCAGGTTCTGCCAGAGGTTGAGTCAGTTTCTTCTGATGATTCGACAGTGTACCATTCTCCTTCCCCGATATCTAAACCATCAATTTATTCTCAAGGAGCAGATCCTAAAGCATCAGTTGTACAGACAGATACAACGTTAGTTGCTGTAGAACCCGGTGTATAGATACAACCCCTTTTCAGTGACCACAGATCCAAGTGTTCAGACAGCGCCAGTTTTTGGTTTTACGAATCTGTTTGTACAAATGGAAACCGATTCCGGGCCTGCAGATCCTGCTATACAGTTCACAGCAAATCCAAATCCAGATACTCCAGGATCTGGTATCCTCTCCCAACGACATACGGATACATCTTTTAACTCTCCACGTACGAGCACCTCTTCTGATTCTCACTTGTGCTTCACTGGTGATGATATTCCTCAAGGTGATAACCTGATCCTATTGCCCGCACCAAATATTATAGAATCCATTGCTCAGCTACGCAGATCAATTAATCACATGAAATTTGAGCAAATACGGCAAAAGGATGATGGGGAACATCTCAAGGATATGATTTTCATGGAAATTTGGATCCTTGGGAAGAAGCTTACTGAGATGTTGGAGCAACAGGACAGCTTCTATAGAGGGGTGTTTAAAAATGTATGCTAGGAGATTCAGATTCAGAAGACCGCTTTGTCCCTGGACATTTTGACTGCTCAAAGAAAGCTCAGCGCTCAGCAGATTTCCATGGTCATAGGGCTAGATGATATTCGCAAGGACGTAAAGAATCAAAAGGCTGCATTGTCCACGGAGCTAGAAGATCGCCTGGCTGTTGTTAGCAATGATTTACTGGACTTCCATGCGCAAACACAGGAGAATTTATAATAATCTTTCCTCTCAGCTGGGTGAACTTGTTGCCTACATCAATAGAGGTGGTAATGAAAAAAAGGGGGAACGAAGCCAGCAGCCCCTCCTGAAGATAGAGGCAGAAGCGGTGGGGATAGCAGAAGCAGAGGTGATAGGAGCGGATCTTCGCATATTGGACCTCACAGGAGAGATGCCAGATATTAGCTAGGAGGAAAATAAAAATAAACAGTTTTTTTCAGTGCGCTAGTTAAATTCTTTGGACTACAAATACTTCGTATATAATTTTGTTAGCTGACTTGGAGCAATTTATTTTTTCCTATATATAAGTAAGCAGGCTGCTACGTTTTGTCATCGCCAAAAAGTGGAAAATTATTAAGTTAAAATTTATGAGTTTTGGTGATAACAAAAATAAGACTATAACCGATTTTAAGAACCAGATCCGAACAGACAGATATTGTGGTTTACAGTTAATTGTTCTCAGACTCGAGTGTTTTGGATTCCAGATATCAGCTATCGAGTGGATTAATTCAGTTATCGGGTTGAAGCTCTCATATTCGGGTATTTGGATCAGTTGAGTAATCGGGTCGGTTAACTTGATTATCGGGTCAGGATTTCAGATGTGAAGTTTTAGACTTGACTTAGAGGTTTCAGTAACATATTCCGTTATATTGACTCAGATGTTATAATTCAGATTCGAGAGCATCAGATGTTAACAAAATACACAAGGTAATTCAGATTTCAGTTGCAAGAAGTCAGATCCGAATATGCTATATGAGATATTAGGCAGTTTATTCGAAAGAGCTTTACCATAATTCAGATTTCTATAATGGACTTAGATTGGACAGATTCGACTCAGTGACTTACAGATGTATGCTACCAGTTTTGATTATGAGCACAGTACAGTATTCAGATCCGCCATACTCAAGGAGATATTTCAGATGTGATGGCTATACAGAGACATTTCTTGCAGCTGTTCACAAAGACAACGCGATATTCAGATATCAATGTTACAATAGATATAAGCCTCAGAATTTCTTAAACACACCTTCACTCTATCCGAGAGATATCAACGGTCACACATCTTGGATTAAGGAAACAAACTCAAGGCTATTTTGAGTAAAGATGCACATCATTATGGATTTCAGCAGAAAGCGCTAAGGAACTTCAAAACGGCGACGTTTTGTGAGGTATCTGCTGGGCGATATCTGTTGGCAGCAAGTTCCTGTAACGGGCATAAAATGCTGTCGTTTGGATTAGTGAAGGCGACGTCGTTTTGGTTAGTGCTAGGGGACCAGTCGTTGCATTTGTGTAGTTCAACAGATTTTCTGACATGGTTAAGCGACGCCGTTTAGATTAGTTGAAACGCTGCATTTTGATGTCGCGTCTGGTACCAGCTGCAAAGATATGTTGCGTTGAGTGTCGCTGGTTTTGGGTGATCAGCTGATGGCAGATACGGTAAGCTGTGCGACGTCATTTTGTTAAGTCTATGCGACACCGTTTTGCTAGCGTTGTTTAAGAGATTCAGCAGCTGGTTTGCTTGGCATCTGCTGGTTGTATTTTCAGCGAGTGTCGACTGGTTTGTCGGTGGGAATTTTTATCAGCAGTTGAGATGTGTATATATATAGGAAGACTTGGTCTTCGATTGGTTTATTGGATTCCCATACTTAGTAAATTTTCTCCCGATTATCGACCTCTGTTCTTCGAACCCTAGTACTGTTCACCGTGAGTTTCTCCGGTGAATTCCTGTCGTTTTCGGCCACCGTTTAGTACGTTCGAGGTAGCTTTGGACTCCTCTCGAGAAGCTCTTCCATTTTATACCACTTCTGGAGGCTATAGTTGGCTAGTTGAGGAACACGAAGTTGCTGCCCGTTCGTATTTTGAGTAGCTCAGGTAGAACTTCATTCCTTGGCGATGAGATCTTGTTCCTAGCCTAGAATTAAGCTTCCTGTTAGTTGTGTTGGTAGTAATTGCGTTGGTTGAGCGTAGCTCCCAGCCTTGAGCTTCTGTTAGTGTCCCTAAGAATTATGCTTCGTTTTTAGCAGGTTTTCAACCAGATTTCTCAGGATCCCTTTGTGGAAATTGTTGCGCAGTATTGAGGTACGGATTTGAGCTTGATGTAGCTTGGAATTGGCATGAGATTTAATGTGAGATTGCTGGGATTGTTTCGGTGGATATGAATGTTGTGTGCTGTTGCATTGTGTTATGCTAGCTGCTCTCGATTGTTTGCATACACACATTATTCACTTTCATTTCAGATCCCTTGTATTGTATCTCGGCCGTTTGTGCCTTGTGTATTGTGCTGTTGTTTTCTTACCAGGATGCAAGGGCGAGCGGCGATGCCGCACTCTCATCTCCCTGCTGGGATCTGTTAGCCGCCATGCGCCGAGTGGTTAACTACCACAGTTCATGGGCGAGGCAACGACATGTTGAGTTGTTTGATGCATCTGGTATTTGGGTGTTGTGTCAAGGCGAGTGGCTCATTACCACACTTTGAACACACCCCGTGGCATACTGATTCGTTGAAGATATCGTGGAGCTATGTTTGAGTTCCTTGGCTCCCTTGTTGGTAGTAGCCTTCATCTGTTATACGGTGTCTCATGCATTGTTAGAGTAGATGCCCAACTAGCCAACTTGTGGCATGTGGGTTTATAGACTCTTGTATGAAACAATCTTTATATATGATATTCGCATTTATTATATGACATTCTTTACTTTCATTGTATGTATGATGATTTACAATTGCGTTGAGTAAAGACCTAGAATGCACTAAAGCGTATGTTAGATGTGATAGTGGGTATGACGGCTATCATGAAACACATCTAATAGTCGCTGTGTATTCTGAACATGTTCCTAGTCGATTGGGCCGTCAAAATGAGGATAAGGCCGCCCGAGTTCCGTTACCATTTGTCGAGTGGATAAGTCCGAGGTCTTGGTTGTACTGATTAGTCCTCACGACTCGAAACGTCATTGAGAATCTACATGATAGGCGTCTCACTTTGACCCGTTTGCCGACTCACTTGGGGTCATAAGGCGTTGGGATTGGGTGAGACCACGATGCATGTAGGAGTGGATGCATCGTTGTCGAGGATTCATCGCTCGCAGACATGCGTGGGTATCCTATGCTATCTGAGGAGATAATAGTGTATAAATCTCTGGCCAGAGTACTAGAAGTGTTTTAGGTAAATGTGTTTACCTAGTTACACTCGTGATGTCACTATTCGATATCCAAGATGTATGCATAGCTATCGGATCTACAGCGACTCTCGATTTACCAATGGTCGTTGATCTGATCGGGATATATGGATTGAAAGGACCTTACTGTACGCTAACCACGACCAACTGGTTCTTGCAGGCACTATCAGTGATACCTAGGGGATCATGGGACGATGTTGCTAGACGCTATTACCATGATCCGATGGGCAAGTCCGGAATTGTGATTCCGGAGCCACAATGGTTGTGGGCCCACGGCTAGCTGTATCCCTTAACCATTGAGAGTCACACAAGTACTGGATTCGAGATTCCTGCACGGATACTCAGCTCAATGTGTTGAGCATACGAAGAGGATTTTGGGAGTGCGACTTCCTAAAAGTCAACAGGGGTCAAACCGGGGTTTCCCGCTGTTGAGGGGCAAAACGGTCATTTTGCACTGGGGTTCTGAAAAACGGTTTTTCAGATCATAGCGTTCAGTTTTGGAAACTGAATCGATCGGTCCGATATGATCGGCAATCGGAGTTACGATGAAGTCTCGGTGGTGGAGATGAACTGAATGTTCATCGCTGGACCCGGGCCCGTTGGGCCGGTCCAAGTCCAACACTTAAGCTTATTTAATTAAGCCTAAACCTAGACTTCAACATACAAGACACTCTAAACCCTAAACCTAGATTGAAATAGCCGCCCCTCCTCTCTTCAACCGCCGCCGCCGCCGCCGCCGCCGCCTCGAGTCGCCGGAATTTGTTCCGGCCAATTCGACAAGGAGAATCCGTCCGCGCAGATCTCGTCACGCCTTCTAGTGCAGGGTGACGAAGGAGTTTCGTATCCGGTCGTGGACCGGATTAGCGATATCTACCGCAATCTACCGAGAAGAGCCGACGTTATTGTAACTACGGTTGGAGCCAGGCACAAGTGCCAGCAAGGTAGTGTTTTGAACACCCTATGTATGACATTAATTGTTTTTGTTATTACTCGTATTGATCGTCTCCCGGCTGTATATTTTCTGTTCTTCCGCTGCCTCGCCGGTGGGCATGATCCGGATCCCCAACATGCATAGCATCTGCATTTTATCTTATGTATTTATTTTAGCTATTTCAGTTTCTCTCCGTACTGGGGTTTGACCCCATGTCCCTCTGGGCTTGGTTGTTTTCCTTTCTTGTGTTGTTTTTCAGCGAACCCAGGTTTTACAGTTGGTCGTGGTTTTAATCCAGCTGGAGGTGCCCCAGGAGGTGGTTAGAGTATCCCAGTAGTGTATAGAATATTTATATGTATCAGTACCGTTATCCAGAGGATGCCCTGCGCTTTGTCGTTGTATTTTATTGTTGGAGTCTGATACATGTTGTTGTTGTTGTTGTGCTATACTGTGTTGTTGGCTGGTAGCCCGTGTTTTGATTGATTTTATAAATTGGGATATATTTTGAGTATCGTGGTATTTTAAATTATATTATTTAAACCGTCAGGCCAAAAGCAAAAATTTTTCCCGCTTTTTGATAGCTTCCGCATGCGTTTGTGTGTTTTTACTCTGATATGAGCACGAGGCCTGACATTTTTGGAATCAGAGATTAAGCTGGGATAAGCTCAATTTCTTTGATCACACTTGAGTGTAGGCACAGTGTCGTGTGTTGTATGTGCTTGATCTATTTGATTATGTGCTGCATATTTGTGTTATGTGCTATCTATGTTGTATCTGTTTTGTGTTGCTTATCCGGTTGAGTGTACTCGTAGATGTCGCCTAGACGTCGTGGTAGAGGTATGTTAGAGTAGGTGCCCAACTTGCCAACTTGTGACTTGTGGGTTCTTGTTGACTCTTTGTAAAACGATCTTTATTTATGAAATTCGTATTCTTATATGGCATTCTTTATCTTCATTATTTTATAATGTTAACAATTGTGTTGGATAAAGACCTAGAATGCACCATAGTGTATGTTAGATATGATAGTGGATATGATGGCTATCATGAAACACATCTAATAGTCACTGTGTATTCTAAACTCGTTCCTAGTCGATTGGGCCGTCAAAATGAGGATAAGGCCGCCCTATCTTGTGACTAGCATCTGCGATGTGAAGTACCACGTTTCATTGGTAGGGAACATTGTGATGTTCTGAGCATGCAGATGGATAGTGACCTAGTGATCTATCGAACTACCCTCTTTCGTACTTTCCAAATGGTTACCATTTGTCGAGTGGATTAAGTCCGAGGTCTTGGTTGTACAGATTAGCACTCACTACTCGAAACGTCATTGAGACTCCACATGGTAGGTACCTCACTTTGACCCGTTTACCGACTCTGTTGGGGTCATCAGGTGGCGGGATTGGGTGAGGTCCCAATGCATGCAGGAGTCGATGCATCGTTGTCGAGGATTCACCGCTCACACTAGTGCGTGGATATCCTATGCTATCTGATGAGATAATAGTGTAATAAATATCTGGCCAGAATATTAGATGTGTTTTAGGTAAATGGGTTTACCTAGTAACACACGCGATGTCACTATTTGATCTCCGAGATGTATGCATGGTTATTGGATTTTAAGCGACTCTCGATTTACCAATGGTCGTTGATCTGATCGGGATATATGTGTTGAAAGGACCGTACTGTATGCTAACCATGACCGACTGGTTCTTTCAGGCACTATCAGTGATACCTAGGGGATCATGGGGTGATGTTTGTAGACGCTTTACCATGATCCGAAGGGCTAGTCCGAAAATGTGGTTTCGGAGTCACACATGTTGTGGGCCCACGGCTAGCTGTATCCCTGAACCATTGAGGATCACACAAGTACTGGTTTCTCGATTCCCGCATAGAAATTAAGCTCAATTTGTTGAGCATAGGAGGAGGAAGGATGGAAGTGCGACTTCCTAAAATTTAACAGGGGTCAAAATGCATTTTCCCTAAAGTTTGGGCTAGTTTGACCGTCCTTGAAACTTGCAGGGGCCAAACTGCTATTTTGGACGAGGTGGTGCGAAAAATTGTTTTCGCATCATAATACTCAGTTTTGTAAACTGTGTATATCGGTCCGATCTGATCGTTGATCGTGATTATGATGGATCCACGGTGATGGACTTGAAACGAATGTTCACCCTGGGCCTGGGCGCGAACCAAGTCCATTGGACCGGTTCAAGCCCATGTATCCTCTATATATATTGGACCTAGGGTTGCATTATATACAAGATAACTACACAAAACCATAGAGCAAGCCGCCTCCCTCCGTCTCTACTCCTCTCGGCCGCCGCCCCCCTTGCTCCGCCGCCCGCCGCCGCGCACCGCTTCCTGTCGCCGCCGTCGGACTTGTTCCGACTCTCTCGACGAGGAGATTCCATCCGTGAAACATTCGTCACATTTTCTAGTGCAGACAGACGAAGGAATCGTGATTTCAGTCGTGGACCGGGTTAGGAGAACGACGACCGCCTACCGTTGAAGTGCCGATTTCCTCGTGAAATTGGTTGGAGCCATGCGCCTAGAGGCCAGCAAGGTACCAATCTAAAACACCCTATGGATGTTTTATTGCTGTTTTTGTTATGTATTGACCGTTCCCGGTGCAAAATTTTGAAATCTTCCGCTGCGCCCCGGGAGCGGGATCCGGATCCGCCGCTGCGCCAACAGTGGTATCAGAGCTTTGGCTCGGATCTGTCAATACATATATTGTACCTATATTGCATCAGATCTCTTTTAAAAAAAAAATTTTTTTTTGGCGCCGCGCACGTTGCTGCACGCCACAGCGCTTCCGTCGCGTACGGCGTGCGCAACTTCCGCGCATGATTTGCCGCAGGATGCGCGCGATTGTGCGCCTACGAGCGCCGCGCCCGCTGGCCGGCTCCCGTGTGCGCATGTCACGCACTGTGGCGCACGACACCACCGCCCACTGGCCGGCACCCGTGCGCGATTGTCTCGCACGTTTGCGCGCGACACCGCCGCCCCACCTGAGCGAACTGGTCGCGTAGGTGGCCACTACCGTGCGCGCACGGAGTGCGGCGCGGTGGATGCACGCGTGCGGGCGGCGGCGCACCGCCTGTGCGGCGGCTCCGAGGCGACGATGCGATGGTTGTTTTTTGATTTCTAGGGTTTTTCAGGCCTGTCCCGGGCGGCCCGTGGGGTTTAGGGCCAATATTTGATATTGGGCCATTTTGGTCGGACCAAAATTAATTTTTGAAATTTTTGAGATTTTGGACCTAAAATTGTTTTAAGCCCAATTTGATGCAATTAAAAATGACAAAATAAGATTTTATTTATAAAATAAGATTTTATATTTAAAATGCGATTTTGTCGGATTATATCAAATTTTATTTGATTATTTTATTTATGTCAATTAATTGAATTGATTGTATTTTGGGATGATCGAGAGCCGTGCCCAATGTGTTAGGTGTATGCTAAGTTTTACAAATTTTTGGTTGTAATATTGTTGATATCATTTCAAAGTGGGTCTGTTTGTGGCCCGTTCCCACCCCTTTAAATTGTACCCCTATTTGTCATGGCTATTTAATGTATATATTAGACTTAGTGGGAGCACCTATTGAAGAGGTGGAGATGATGATCAAAGATATTGAAGACCAAAGACTTGTAAAACTGGAAGCTTATGTAATAGGATTGCATTTGCATACTGCATGTAATCTAGGATTGGACATAGATCCGTGCTTGACAACCACGGATCGCATAGCTCTCGCTCATCGATCATCCCAATTATATATATGAGATATATGTCTGTTGAATCCGCAATTTTGAATTTGATTTAAAATTATTGAGACCAAATTTCAAAATTAAAATCCCTCATCATATTATTGGGGACGTTAAGGGGACCGTCCATCACAACTCAACATTGATGGGTCATCTTGACATGTGATAGTAATCGGCGTCATATTATTGGGCCCTTACTGGACGTGAGGTAAATACATGGAGGTTGCACCTGTTGCAATTGGGCTCTACCTTTTGAGGATCATGGTTGGCTGATATTATTCGGACCATGATTCCTTGATTGGACTCTGTGTACCCACTAAGGAAACTTGCTTTCTCGATTTAATTAGAGGGTAGTGAAATCGTTAAAATAGTGGGAGGGTAATTCATAAAACCAAATGACCTTGTTTTATGTCTTAGCGTTTTTCATAAATAGTCTGTAATGCATGTCTGTTTTTTCTTTTCAGTATAAACAGCTATTACAATGTCTTCAATCAAAAATCCACTTGCTGCTATACTGGATAGCAACAAGTTCACTGGTTTGAACTACCAAGATTGGCTTCGAAACCTCAAGATTGTCTTGGCTTCGGAGAAACTTCTCTACACGCTAGAGAAGAACCCTCCGATGGAAGCCCCTACCGATGCCAGTCCTGAGGAACTGGCCAAGCTAGACAAATGGTGGGACGACGAGCTAAAGGAACGGTGCAATGTGATAGCATCGATGTCTAACGGAATGCAGCGGCGTTTTGAGAAGATCGTGTATGCTACTGACATACACCTTCATCTCAAGGAGCTGTATGGGGAGAACTCTCGGACTGAGAGGTTCACCACTGTCAAGGAGCTCATGACGAGCCGCATGCGTGATGGGACTTCGATCCGCGAGCATGTGGTTCGTATGATTGGGCTCATTGAGAAGCTAGTGGGCCTTGATATCACACTTCCACATGAGCTGTCTGTGGATCTGCTTCTCCTCTCCCTCCCTGCTGCATTCGACCCCTTTTCGGTCAACTTTAACATGAACAAGCTGGAAGCCACCCTTGAAGAGGTGGTGAACATGCTTGTCGTGTTCGAGGGGACCATAAAGAAGGATAAGTCCGTCCTCCTTTTCGGCTCTTCTTCCTCTGCATAGAAGGGACCCAAACGCAAGGGCAAGAAGCGTTCTGCCCCTGCAAAGGAGGAAAATCCCGCCAAGAAGCCAAAGGCAAGGACTTCAAAGCAAAATAAATCTGAGATTGTTTGCCACCACTGCCACAAGTCTGGGCACTGGAGGAGGAACTGCAAGGAGTGCCTCTAGCAGTTGCGAACTGCAAAAGGTATGTTCTACATTGAAATAAATATGTCTCTTATTTCGACTTCTTGGGTACTTGATACCGAATGTGGATCTCATATCTGCAATGATTTGCAGGTAATGACAATAAGCCGACGTCTTAGAGAGGGTGAGACCCACTTGAGGCTTGGCAACGGAGCAAGGGTTGCTGCTGTAGCTATAGGAGATGTTTATTTGTTTCTATCTTCAAATTTTAAGTTGTTATTGAGAAACGTTTTATTTGTTTCCGAATTAATAAAGAACATCATTTCTGTTTCTATGCTTGATAGTGATGGATATTCTTGTCATTTTGCCAATTCGATTTGCAATATATACAAGAATGAATGTTTGATTGGAATTGGGGAACGCAAAAACGATCTATACACCTTAAAATTAAAAGAAGTTCCAACTCGCGATGTGGAAACACATACAACAACTATTAAAAGGAAAAATGATATCTTGAACCCGGCAAAACTTTGGTACGCTAGGTCATGTTTCCTTGAATAGGATGAACAAGTTGGTTAGGAGTGACATGTTTGATATGTCTGACATTAACTCCCTACCGACTTGTGAGTCTTGTATCAAGGAAAAAAAGACTAAACAACCCTTCACGGGCAAGCCTGAACGTGCTCAAGGCCTCTTGGATTTGATCCACACTGATGTGTGTGGCCCACTTAGCATTGGTACTAAGTACGGTCACACATACTTCATCACCTTTACCGATGATCACTCTAGGTATGGGTACTTGTACTTAATGAAGCACAAGTCTGAATCCTTTGAAAAGTTCAAAGAATTCAAGGCTGAAGTAGAAAATCAGTTGGGGAAAAGTATCAAAACACTTCTGTCCGATCGAGGTGAAGAATACTTAAGCACCGAATTTCAAGACTATCTTAAAGAGAATGGGATTCTCTCACAGTGTACCCCTCCGGCCAGACCACAGCTCAATGGTTTAGCGGAGCGTCGTAATCAAACCTTGATGGACATGGTTCGATCTATGATGAGTTTCACTGAGCTTCCTACCTCGTTTTGGGGCTATGCGCTCGAAACGGCGGTAATGTTGTTGAACAATGTCCATACCAAGGCGGTGGATAAAACTCCATATGAGATATGGATGGGCAAGCCGCCCAAATACTCATACTTGAGAATTTGGGGATGTCCTACTTACGTGAAGCAGACAGTGGAAGATAAGATGGATAATAGATCCATCTTATGTTACATCATTGGGTATCCAAAGAATCTATTGGATACTACTTATACTATCCCAATGAAACGAAAGTGTTTGTTTCTAGAAATTCCACCTTTCTGGAAAGTGAATTTCTACTTGATAGAAAAGGCAAGATAATAGAACTCGAAGAGGTTCGAGAACCAACTGAAGTACCAAGTGAGTCTCCCGCACCTCAAGAGCCAATACCAGAAATGGACGCACCTAGGGGATCTGAAAGGTTTTCTAGGGATCCTGTTAGATATGGGTTCCTCCTTGAAGATGATCAAAGTGATCAAACTATTGGATGTGATCCAAGAACTTTCAAGGAGGTTTCCGATGCTGATTCTAATTTGTGGCTTGAAGCAATGTAATCTGAGATTGACTCGATGCATTCAAACCAAGTTTGGACTCTTGTTAATCCTCCCGAAGGAATAGTTCCTATTGGGTGTAAATGGATATACAAAAGAAAACTTGGGCCTGATGGTAAGGTACTGACCTACAAGGCACGACTGGTCGCGAAAGGTTACACTCAAAGGCAAGGTGTTGACCATGATGAAACCTTTTCACCAGTCGCAATGTTCAATTCAATTAGAATCCTACTAGCCAGCAAACTTCAGAGATCGATCTACGCTACTCAAACAAGCATCGAGAAGTTGGAACATGAGATTCGATGAAACAATTAAGAATTTGGTTAATCAAGAATCCCGAGGAGCCATGTGTGCATAAGAAGGTGTTAAAAATGCTGTGACATTCCTTGTAGTTTATGTTGATGACATTCTACTCATTGGAAATGATGTAGGAATGTTGCAATCAACAAAAGTATGGTTGTCTAGTAGATTCTCGATGAAGGACATGGGTGAAGCATCTTATATTCTAGAAATATAGATCTGTTGGGATAGATCGAAAAGGATGCTCGGACTCACCCAAGCCACCTACATCGATACCATACTTAAACGGTTCTCTATGGAAGTGTCCAAGAGAGGACACCTACCTATGTGCGACGGGGTCACTCTATCTAAGTCTATGTGTCCAAAGACTGATGAGGAGATAGAGAGTATGACACGTGTGCCATATGCCTCGGCAATAGGTAGTATTATGTATGGCATGATCTCAACTAGACCGGATGTTGTATATGCTCTGAGTGTCACGAGCCGTTACCAGGCCAACCCCGGCCAAATGCATTGGAAATCCGTGAAAGATATTCTTAAGTACTTACGAAGGACTAAGAATATGTTCATGTTCTATGGGGGTGGTGAACTGAAATTGGAAGGCTACACTGATTCTAGCTTCCAATTTGATGTGGATGATTCGAAATCAACCTCTGGATTTGTATTCATGCTCAATGGTGGTGCTGTCTCTTGGAAGAGTTCCAAGAAAGACACCATCGCGGATTCAACCACTGAGGCTGAGTACATCGCAGCATCAGCTGCTGCTAAAGAGGCGGTTTGGATGAGGAATTTCGTCCAAGAGTTGGGCGTAATCCCTGAAGGAGTTGGTCTAGTCCCGGTGTACTGTGACAACACGGGTGACGTTGCGCAAGCAAAGGAGCCTAGGTCTCACCAAAGATCCAAACATATATTGAGGAAATACCACATAATACGGGATATTGTGTCTAGAGGTGACATAGCAGTCGAGAGAGTCGCCTCTGCAGACAACATTGCTGATCCACTTACGAAGCCCTTGCCAGGACCGTTGTTTGAAAAACATCGCGAAACAATGGGACTACGTCTGATGAGTAGTTGGCTTTAGGGCAAGTGGGAGATTGTTAGAGTAGGTGCCCAACTAACCAACTTGTGGCGTGTGGGTTCTTGTTGACTCTTTGTAAAACGATCTTTATTTATGAAATTCGTATTCTTATATGGCATTCTTTATCTTCATTATTTTATAATGTTAACAATTGTGTTGGATAAAGACCTAGAATGCACCATAGTGTATGTTAGATGTGATAGTGGATATGATGGCTATCAGAAAACACATCTAATAGTCACTGTGTATTCTAAACTCGTTCCTAGTCGATTGGGCCGTCAAAACGAGGATAAGGCCGCCCGAGCTTGAGACTAGCATCTGCGATGTGAAGTACCACGTTTTAATTGGTAGGGAACATTGTGATGTTCTGAGCATGCAGATGGATAGTGACCTGGTGATCTATCGAACTATCCTCGTTCGGACTTTTCAAGTGGTTACCATTTGTCGAGTGGATTAAGTCCGAGGTCTTGGTTTTACAGATTAGCCCTCACTACTCGAAACGTCATTGAGACTCTACATGATAGGTAACTCACTTTGACCCGTTTACCGACTCTGTTGGGGTCATCAGGTGGCGGGATTGGGTGAGGTCCCGATGCATGCAGGAGTCGATGCTTCGTTGGCCCTCACTACTCGAAACGTCATTGAGACTCTACATGATAGGTAACTCACTTTGACCCGTTTACCGACTCTGTTGGGGTCATCAGGTGGCGGGATTGGGTGAGGTCCCGATGCATGCAGGAGTCGATGCTTCGTTGTCGAGGATTCACCACTCGCCCTAGTGCGTGGATATCCTATGCTATCTGAGGAGATAATAGTGTAATAAATCTCTGGCCAGAATATTAGATGTGTTTTAGGTAAATGGGTTTACCTAGTAACACACGCGATGTCACTATTTGATCTTCGAGATGTATGCATGGTTATTGGATCTTAAGCGACTCTCGATTTACCAATGGTCGTTGATCTGATCGGGATATATGTGTTGAAAGGACCGTACTGTATGCTAACCATGACCGACTGGTTCTTGCAGGCACTATCAGTGATACCTAGGGGATCATGGGGTGATGTTTCTAGACGCTTTACCATGATCCGAAGGGCTAGTCCAAAAATGTGGTTTCGGAGTCACACATGTTGTGGGCCCACGGCTAGCTGTGTCCATGAACCATTGAGGGTCATACAAGTACTGGTTTCTCGATTCCCGCACGGAAATTAAGCTCAATTTGTTGAGCATAGGAGGAGGAAGGATGGAAGTGCGACTTCCTAAAATTTAACAGGGGTCAAAATGCAATTTCCCTAAACTTTGGGCTAGTTTGACTTTCCTTGAAACTTGCAGGGGCCAAGCTGCTATTTTGGACTAGGTGGTCCGAAAAATTGTTTTCGCATCATAATACTCAGTTTTGTAAACTGTGTAGATTGGTCTGATCTGAACGTTGATCGGAATTATGATGGAGCCACGGTGATGGACTTGAAACGAATGTTCACCCTGGGCCTGGGCCCGACCCAAGCCCATTGGATCGGTTCAAGCCCATGTATCCTCTATATATATTGGCCCTAGGGTTTCATTATATACAACATAACTACACAAAACCCTAGAGCAAGCCGCCTCCCTCCCTCTCTACACCTCTCGGCCGCCACCCCCCTTGCGTCGCCGCCCGCCACCGCGCATCGCCGCCGTCGGACTTGTTCCGACTGTATCGATGAGGA
Organism: Dorcoceras hygrometricum; assembly: GCA_001598015.1. Lineage (NCBI taxonomy): Eukaryota > Viridiplantae > Streptophyta > Magnoliopsida > Lamiales > Gesneriaceae > Dorcoceras > Dorcoceras hygrometricum. The sequence goes on along the minus strand of KQ997043.1, from coordinate 44,747 downwards.
GATTCCGTTCGTGAAACATTCGTCACATTTTGTAGTGCAGACTGACGAAGGAATTGTGATTTCAGTCATGGACCGGATTAGGAGAACGACGACCGCCTACAGTTGAAGTGCCGATTTCCTCGTGAAATTGGTCGGAGCCAGGCGCCTAGACGCCAGCAAGGTACCAATCTAAAACACCCTATGGATGTTTTATTGCTGTATTTGTTATGTATTGACCGTTCCCCGTGCAAAATTTTGATATCTTCCGCTGTTCCCTGGGAGCGGGATCCGGATCCGCCAGTGCGCCAACAAGGTAGGGGGCAGTTTGAGGAATCGGTAGGATATAACGAGGATCAGCGTAGTGCGCTTAGTCGTAGTCGTGTGACACGACGAGGAGGAGGAAGTTGAGGTTGCGGAGCCTCCTGTGGAGAGGATGGATGTCGTGATAGCACGGTTTCAGTGGACGAATTAATAAATAACATCATTTCTGTTTCTATGCTTGTAGTGATGGATATTCTTGTCATTTTGCCAATTCGATTTGCAATATATACAAGAATGAATGTTTGATTGGAATTTGGGAACGCGACAACGATCTCTACACCTTAAAATTAAAACAAGTTCCAAATCACGATGTGGAAACACATACAACAACTATTAAAAGAAAAAATGATATCTTGAACCATGCACAACATTGGCACGCTAGGCTAGGTCATGTTTCCTTGAATAGGATGAACAAATTGGTTAGGAGTGACATGTTTTATATGTCAGATATTAACTTTCTACCGACTTGTGAGTCTTGTATAAATGGAAAAATGACTAAACAACCCTTCACGGGCAATCCTAAACGTGTTCAAGGCCTGTTGGATTTGATCCATACTGATGTGTGTGGGCCACTTAGCATTGGTACTAAGTACGGTCACACATACTTCATCACCTTTACCGGTGATCACTCTAGGTATGGGTACTTGTACTTAATGAACGTTTTCTAGTGCAGACTGACGAAGGAATCGTGATTTCAGTCGTGGACCGGAATAGGAGAACGACGACCGCCTACCGTTGAAGTGCCGATTTCCTCGTGAAATTGGTCGGAGCCAGGCGCCTAGACGCCAGCAAGGTACCAATCTAAAACACCCTATGGATGTTTTATTGCTGTATTTGTTATGTATTGACCGTTCCCGGTGCATAATTTTGAAATCTTCCGCTGTGCCCCGGGAGAGAGATCCGGATCCATCGCTGCGCCAACAAGGTAAGGGGCAGTTTGAGGAATCGGCAGGATATAACGAGGATCAGCGTAGTGCGCTTAGTCGTAGTCGTGTGACACGACGAGGAGGAGGAAGTTGAGGTTGCAGCGCCTCCTGTGGAGAGGATGGATGTCGTGATAGCACGGTTTCAGCGGATGAACCCTCCAGTGTTTAATGGTGATGAGTCCAGTGAGGATGCAGACTCGTGGCTCCGGAACATCATTGGCCTTTTTGATAGGGTGCAGTATGATGATGATCTTAGGCTGATTTTGGTGACCCTCTTTCTTAGGAAGGCGGCAGAGCGCTGGTGGCGAGGCGCTTCGAGTACCTTGTTGGAGACCAGTGTTGGGATCTCTTGGGGCAGTTTTTGCGAGACCTTCTTGCAGGAGTATGTACCCGAGTCTTATGTGAACTCCCGGGAGCGGGAGTTTGATCATCTGGAGCAGGGCTCCATGACTGTGAGGGAGTATGCTCGTCAGTTTTCTTTGTTGCTGGCGTACGTTCCTCATGTTTCTGGCCGGGAGAGGGCCAAGCAGACTAGATTTCTCGAGGGCTTGAATGAAGCGCTATATCAGATGGAGCTGACCAGCAAACCCAAGACGTATGCTGAGGCAGTGGATAGTGCCATCGACATTGAGGAGGGTTTGCGTAGCCGTCGTGCTCGTAGGCAGCAGGTAGCTCAGGGTGGTCGTCCTGATATTCAGGTAGCGCAGTCTTCACAGTCCTCCAAGTCAGCCCATCAGCCCCAGCAGCAGCAGCAGCCACAGGTGGCACAGCAGTCTGGCCGTCAGAGGTTCCGACCCCGCGGTCAGCAGTTCAAGAAGAAGTCGAGTTCTGGCTCTTCTGGTTCGGGAAGCTCGAGTAGCAGTGGTTCTCGGGCTGATTTCTATGGTTTTTGCGGTGGCAAGCATCCGTCTACGCAGTGTTTTGGTGTGCAGGGCTCCTGAAAAATTTGTGGTCAGTAGGGGCATTTTGCTAGAGTGTGTCCATCGGCTGGTCACAGTAGACCGCGGCCCAGCCTCAGGGTCGTGGAGATCAGTCTAGGGGTCATTCCCCTCAGTTTCAGCAGCCCCGGTTGGGTGAGACTCAGTTTAGGCCGTTTCAGCAGCCTGGTCCGTCGCGTTTTGGGCAGACGTCTCAGCCTTTCTTCTCTGGACCTCAGCATGCTCAGGTCAACGCCATCACATTGGAGCAGGCGGAGGAGACGCCGACTCGGGTGATCGCATGTACTTGTCTTGTTTTTTATTTTCATGCGCGTGTGTTGTTTGACACCTGTGACGCCCGAACCCAACGGGGCCACGAGAATTGGGTGAATAAAATTTCGAATAAAGAAGGGCTAAAAGATAATTGTTATAAGCTGCATTCTCATAACTCAAGGGAAACAAAACACAAGAAAAATTACGAAGATCAGCAGGTACTAAGTTTGCGCGCTACTGCTAAAACATTTGCGGAAAACAGAACATTTCATATAACTTTGCAATTGCGATTTACAACAGCTGATATTCTATGTAAATATACAACCATTGCTACTGATTTAATACAGTACAACTTAATCAAAACGATACAACTTAGACACGAAAAAACGTAGGCCTTGGATAAACACAACGCCACCCATCTGCTGATTTCAAGTTTCACCTGCTGTTCCTCCACCAGTTGTCGTACCTGCACCATTTTAAAAGCTAGTGAGCCTAAAGGCTCAGCAAGTAAAATCTGAGTAGTAACAATTTCATAAAACGCAGGCAGACATCTGTACAATGCATATGTTAAGGAACTTCAATATACAATATCATTTTCATAAACATTTCAATGGCAGAAACAGGGGAAGATAGCCCAGTTTCTCATTTCTTTCAATTTCATTTTCAGTTGATCATGGCATATAAGTTCTATTTGGTCCGTGTTGCACTTTGATCAAAATGACTACTGAATTCAGTATTTAGCATATAGCTCAATATGAAGGGGCAATCTCCATCCGGACGACTGCTTACCTTA
>KQ997043.1:0-10870 GCA_001598015.1 Dorcoceras hygrometricum | reverse complement strand
AATTCGAATCCTCAGTACATATAAAACTTCATAAACTTTCTGAAAACATACTGGAAGCATCATAAACATCAAAACATCATTTTCGAACCCATCGTTCCTTACTTATCATGTCTAAATCATTTCAACATGAACTTTAAATGTATCCATAACATACTGGCATGCAGATCCATTAAAACACAATATATGCTTCAAATGGTGTAGAAAAAGATCAGCTTTTACGTGCCTTAATTGAAGCTTTGCAACAACAGCAAATTCCTGCAGAAATCCTCCCTTTGAGCAACGCACGAACTTTTCTTGGAATTTCTTTGAAGAACACTTATAAAACTTTACTTTGCAAATGATGAAAATCTTACTTTGAAAACAGGTTTTTATATGAAAAGGATTAGTGGCATGCTACTTGTGAAATCAAGCATGACACATCTTTGAAATTTAGTAGAATTTCCCTCATATCATTTTAAATTTGTAAAATACCAAACCTTCTCTTAAAGAAATCATTTCACCTCCTTAAAACATTTTCCAATAGATTTAGAACCAGCTCGTGCATCGCTTCTTGGAGTTACTTGCTGGAACCAGCCGCAGCGCATCTTACCTGCTGATATGAACAATTCAGCAGATACATAGTATTTAAAATTGCCAAATGGCCCATATGATTTATGAAATGCATAAATATGGTCCTAGGGATTTTGGGGCGTTACAACACCGGTACGTCGCATTCTTTCGTTTCTGGTTCGTTTGTTGTTGACCATGGTCTGTGTACCATTTCGTTGCGCGATGCTGTTTCTTGTTCTACCCCTGGCTGTGTGAGCCTGTTCTCCCAGGAGGTTTTGTTAGATGGCGTGTTGCGGTTTGGTGAGAATGTGCTGTTGGGATTTCGATTGTATTGTTGGGATGGACGTGTTGTCCAACTATAAGGCCTCTGTGGACTGTTTCCATGGGATTGTGCTCTTTAGGCCTATGTCTGGCGAGAAGTGGGACTTCTACGGCCAGGATTCTTGATCGAAGATCCCGTTAGTCTCAGCTATGGAGATGTTTCACTTGTTGTCCTTAGGGATGTTGCTTGCTTCTTGATCTACGCGTTGGATGCGTCTTCTTCTTCCCGCGTGCAGCTCAGTGACGTTCCCGTGGTGCGACATTTTCCCGACGTGTTTCCGGAGGAGATTTCTGGTTTTCCTTCGAGGAGGGAGAATGAATTCAGCATCGTTAGTCTCAGCTATGGAGATGTTTCACTTGTTGTCCTTAGGGATGTTGCTTGCTTCTTGATCTACGCGTTGGATGCGTCTTCTTCTTCCCGCGTGCAGCTCAGTGACGTTCCCGTGGTGCGACATTTTCCCGACGTGTTTCCGGAGGAGATTTCTGGTTTTCCTTCGAGGAGGGAGAATGAATTCAGCATCGAGTTGGTGCCTGGCATAGCTCCGATTTCTCGTGTCCCGTATCGTCTGGCGCCTGCGGAGTTGAGAGAGCTCAAGGTGCAGTTGGACGATTTGCTGGAGAAAGGTTTTATCCGACCTAGTATGTCGCCGTGGGGAGCGCCCATCTTGTTTGTGAAGAAGAAGGATGGCTCAATGCGGATGTGCATTGATTTCCGCCAATTGAACAAAGCGACAGTCAAGAACAAGTACCCATTGCCGAGAATCGATGATCTGTTTGATCAACTGCAAGGTTCTGCGGTGTACTAAAAGATTGATCTTCGTTCAGGGTATCATCAGCTGAGAGTGAGAGATCAGGATGTCGCGAAGACTGCTTTTCGTACCCGGTACGGGCATTTCGAGTTTCTGGTGATGCCGTTTGGTTTGACCAACGCGCCTGCAGTCTTCATGGATCTGATGAACCGGGTTTTTAGAGAGTTCATTGATCAGTTTGTGATTGTTTTTATTGACGAAATCTTGGTGAACTCAAAGACTCCTTTGGAGCATAAGGAGAATTTGCGGACTGTCCTTCAGACGCTGAGAGATCAGCAGTTGTATGCCAAATTTTCCAAGTGTGTGTTTTGGTTGGATCGCATCATATTCTTGGGACATGTGATTTCAGCCGAGGGGATTTCGGTGGATCCCAGTAAGGTTGATGCTGTTCTGAACTGGGAGCGTCCCAGAAATGTTTCCGAGATTCGTAGTTTCTTGGGTCTGGCTGGCTATTACCGTCGTTTCATTGAAATATTTTCTAGTATAGCAAGGCCGATGACTCAACTGACACAGAAGGACAAGAGATTCGTATGGACTGAGCAATGCGAGAATGCTTTTCAATATCTCAAGGAAAAGTTGACTACTACACCTGTGTTAGCTCTGCCGTCCGGTTCAGGTGGTTTCATTGTTTGTTCTGACGCTTCGCTCAATGGATTGGGTTGTGTGTTGATGCAAAATGGTCGAGTCATTGCGTATGCTTCGCGGCAGCTGAAACCGCACGAGACTCGTTATCCAGTCCATGATTTGGAGCTAGCGGCCGTTGTTTTTGTGTTGAAGATCTGGTGTCACTACCTATATGGCGAGCAATTTGTGGTGTACTCGGACCACAAGAGTTTGCGGTATCTGTTTTCGCAGCCTGACTTGAACATGAGACAACGTCGTTGGATGGAGCTGCTAAAGGACTTTGATTGCGAAATCAAGTACCAGCCTGGGAAGTCGAACGTAGTAGCCGATGCTTTGAGCAGGAAGGCTAGTGAGATGCTTGCGTCGTTGTACATCTCTAAGGATCCGGAGCATCTTAACACTACGGGTTGGAGATTCTACCCGGCTGAGGATTGTATTGTGGTTTCTTCTTTCCAAGTGGAGCCACAGATTGTTTCAAGTATTCGAGCAGCTCAAAGGACTGACCCTTCCATCCACGAGTTGAAGTTGAAAGTCAGGGCTGGCGAGCTTGAGGATTATTCTGTCTCGTCCTATGGGTGTTTGAGGTTTCGTGGCAGGTTGGTTGTGCCAAACATCATAGATTTGAAGGAGGAGATTCTTCGGGAAGTGCACTGTAGCAGACATAGTGTTCATCCTGGTGCACGGAAGATGTACCATGCGTTGAAGCCACACTTCTGGTGGGCTGGCCTGAAGAGTGATGTGGCTGGTTTTGTCGCTCGTTGTTTGAACTGTCACATGGTTCAAGCTGAAAGGATGAGACTCGAAGACCTTAAAATTTGTTTTTAACAAGTCACGCTAAACACAAATCTGTGTTACCAGATTTGTGAGGCTCTCGGTCACTTCTGTTTTCTCGGTTAACAAGTTTGTGCGGAATAAAACCGATTGAACAGTGAACAGTAATATAAATGTAATGCACGTAAGTAAAAGAGAGTCGAGAATTTGTTTCTGGAAGTTCGGATATCAATATCCTACGTCTCCCCTTCTTCCACCTCGGAAGGCTCCACTAGAAGACTTTGATGGTTATAGGTAATCTGCAAACACCCACCCACACAAGCAGCACCTGTATGGACTCCTATCAACGCACTACTGCAACAGACGTCTCTGCTGCAATACAATCACCTACGCAGATACACTGCAAAAACCAAATGACTTGGCTATTCGAATTGCTACACACAGCAACTCGTTACAGACTCAACTATGGATATACAATGAGTTTAATACAATTGAGTACTGTAATCTTCTGGTTTTGAATCAATCAAATTAGTTAACAAATGTAAACCAGAAGATATATCTCGAAGATGAAATCTGTTAAGAACAAAAGGAATGTTCTTCGAGATGTGTTACTGGAACTCGATTGTTCTTTCAATGGAGTTTGTGAGAAATCCCAGTAATAGATGCGAGAGATAGTGTTGGTGAAGGAGCTGTTCTCTGTTTTAATTTCTTCACCTTATATACTCTGATTCAAAAATGGCCGTTAGACAAATTCCAATCTCTTCTGCGCTTGTTAAGGCTAAATTGTCTTCTTTCCATTTCCGTACAACGCTCCTCTGTCAATTGTACTATTTCCCAGAATAGTACAAATCTTGTTTCCTTGAATTGAGGCAATTAGCGCGACTTTATTTCAGCCGTTGATTCTTTCCATCTTGAGCGTTGATTCCATTTCAACAGCTTCTGTAATGTTATCTGCTTCTGCTGATTTTAGCATTCGTTCTTTTGTACTACTGCTGAAAATAACTTTGCGCAACTACTGAGTTTTCTTGCCCACTGCTGAAATCATCTTTTGCTCAATATTGTGATATTTGTTGCTTCAGCCGCCACTTCGTAATTTCTCTTCGACGATATATCCTGCTTTTCAATTTCTTGTTTTGCTCTCGTTCATCTACTGATTTCAGCTCAAAATCGATTTCTTTCATTGCACAGCTTCTTGAAACTTCTACAGTAGACGTTTAAATTATTTTCTTTCAAAACGCTGCATTTCTTCTTTTGCACAATCGCCTTCTTCCAGACTTCACATGTAGGATTCTTCTGTCTTGTTTAAATGCTTCAACTTACTCAATTTATGTTAGCACTTCTTCTTCTACTTCTGCATCAGACTTTGTTAGAGAAACGCTTCACCAAATTTCTTTAATCAGATTTCCCGTTGCAGGCTTTTCTCCAGACTTCTCTGTTTCCTTATCGGGTCTTTTCATTTTCTTGCAAAGTCTGAATCAATGTTCTGTTTTTGATCCAGATCTCTGCTGAATTCAACAGCAGCCGTTCCAGTCTTCACTTTTCCTTTGATCACACCTGGTTCGTTCTTTCGTGTCTTCTTGTTGCAACCAATCAGATTTCTACTGTACAACAGATTTCACTTCTTGCTTTATGACTAATTTGCTTCAACAGTTTCTTCTATATCAACGTATTCTCCATATTTCAAGAATTCTTTTCCGCTCTTCAATTCCTGCTTAACAGCTTCTAATGTAGTTCACAGTAGAACAACATTTGTTATCAAGTCTCTGTTCACAATATCTTCAACTGAACAGACTTGTGCTTCTCAGACTTCTTCAATTTTCAACATTGTGCGTTCCAGATTCCTTATTGATTTCTTCCATCAGATGTCTTCCTCTGTATTGCTCAAATCAAACTTCTTCAATTTCTGAATCGCATCATCTGACCAGCTTTCTCTTCTTTGACTTTCCAATACAGACAGGAGAAATCTGTTTAATTAAAGTTTCACTTCTTCATATTAGATTTCTCCTGTATAATACGATTGCTTAGCAGACTTCAACATCTGGTGTTCATTTGATCTCTTGTTCATCGAATATAGTTTGTTGCTGCTGAAACTTCGCGTCTAATATCATCGCTGCTTTCTTTCCCTTTTCTATCAACAGTAGAGGTCTGGTCGCATATTTCCAAATTGCTTGAATTCCTTGGTCAACTTAAAGACGTTGACATCTGCTTCCACTTACGCGAGTTTCCAAAACGACATCGTAATACATATGGAGAGATCTGTTTTCCTTAAACCAGCGAACTCATTGCTGACGTAGACATTACACGTAAGCAGATCTGTTCGAAACCCTTCACCAGATTTCGGCGCTAAATCCAGAAACGACGACGTTCTTCCTTGCGTTTTAATTCTTCAATCTAATGCGCTTCTTTCCAATGCGATTTCTTTCATATAACATATGAGATCTGAAATCTCATTAATCCAGATTAATCCACCAGATTTCTCACTGTTCACCTTGAACCAGACTTTACTTTTAGAGTCATTTCTTCCTTGATTGCGTTCCAGATTTCTTCTCAATTCACTTCTCAAACAGACTTTATCTTTTCTCTTTTAATTGATTCCCTCTGCTTGATATCTCCTTCAACATAAATTTCTTCTCCTGTCTTATTTAAGTTCTGCACACTACGTAGAATTGTCAATAACACAATAATAGGTTTTGTGTAATTCAAAACACATTCTGGATCTGTTCACACAGATCCAACATTATCCCATTTCCATACTGGTATAGGGAGAGGTTTTAACATCCCTGCTGGTCTTTGATGCTCTGATTTCACTTGTTGGCATGTTAAACACTCAGAAAAAAAATTGGAGATATCTCGTTTCATTCCCGGCCACCAAAACAACTGTTGCAAATCTTTATACATTTTGATACCTCCTGGATGAATTGAATAAGGAGTTTTATGGGCTTCATTCATAATCTTAGCACGCAAGTTATCAACTCTAAGTACCTAAATCTGTCTTGGTATCTTACAATCCCTTCTACCGTTGTATAATGATTTCCACCTCTTTCTACATCATTCTTCTTCCATTTAAGCAGTTGATAATCCCTCGCTTGACCTTCTCTAATGCGATCTTTTAGTGTAGACTGGATGGTAAGAACAGCTAACCTTGCAGCACATTCATGCCTAATCACTTCCACCTCGAAGCTCTCAATTTCTTTAGCTAATGGTATCTGAACTGATACTTGAGCTAATCCCACAGATTTTCTACTTAACGCATTTGCTACTACGTTAGCTTTATCGGGGTGAAAGCTAACACATTCATAATCTTTTACAGTTCTAACCATCTCCTTTGCCTCATGTTGAGCTCCTTCTGGGTAAAGAAATACTTAAGGTTTTTGTGATCTGTAAATATCTCACATTTCTCCCCATACAGGTAGTGTCTCCAAATTTTCAATGCAAATACTACTGCTGCCAGCTCTAGGTCATGCATAGGATAATTCTTCTCATGAATTTTCACTCCCTAGAAGCATAGGCAATCACCTTTTTATCTTGCATTAGGACAGCGCCCAATCGTATCTTCGATTCATCTGTATAAATTGTGTAGTTCCCCTTTGTAGATGGTAATGTTAAAATAGGGGCTTCTATCAACTCTTGCTTCAATAACTCAAAGCTGGACTTGCATTCGTGTGTCCAGTCAATTTAACATTCTTCTTGGTCAATTACATTAAAGGGACAACTATCTTGGAAAATCCCTCAATGAAACGATGATAATAACTTGCAAGTCATAAGAAACTACGTACCTCTGTAATACTCTTAGTTATAGGCCATTCTCGAACTACTTCCACTTTTGATGGATCTACTTCTATCCCACTCTCAGAAATGATATGATCAAGAAACACAACTTTTTCAAGCCAAATTCACACTTACTAAATTTAGCAAAAAGTTGCTTAGCTCTTAAAATTTACAGCACGCACCTAAGATGGTTTGAATGTTCGGCTCTGTTCCTGGATTAAGTCAGGATATCATCTATGAACACGATTATAAATTTATCTAAGAAAGGCCGAAACACCATAGTCATTAAATCCATAAACGCTGAAGGGGCGTCGTTAAACCAAAAGGGCATCACAAAAAATTCTTAATGTCCATCACAAAAAAGTAGTTATAGATATCGACTCTTTAATCTTGAGCTGGTGATATGCAGAACGGAGATCTATCTTGAAGAATATAGCTGCACCTTGAATTTGATCAAACAGATTGTAATCCAAGGGAGAGGATATTTATTATTAACTGTTAACTTATTCAACTCCCTATAATCAATGCATAAGCGCATATTTCCATCCTTTTTCTTAACAAATAAAACTGGGGTTCCACACGGTGAAGTTCTAGGACAGATGAATCCTTTGTCTAATAGGTCTTGAATTTGATCTTTTAATTCCTTAGTATCAGTAGGAGAAAGTCTATATGGCTGCTTAGATATAGGAGCAGCTTCAGGTACTAAATCGATAGCAAATTCTAAAATTTGGTACATATTAAAATTTCTAGATCACGTGGAACATAATAATAAATGGTAACTCTCGTTACAGAAGTTGTTAACTACGAAACTTAGTATATATAATTAAAGATGTGAACCATTCAGATTACATTGAATACTGGGAAAGTAATCTAAAATATATAAAAGATTGTATCATAGTTTTTGTACCACAAAAGGATGAGAAGTGAACACAGTGCGGAAGCTAATGACCACATAAACACCCCCCAGTATGGTCTAGCTCGCACCATCCTGCTCCACTAAAACTCATTTGCACTCAAGAAAACTAGCCTAGAGGCTCAACAAGTAAATCTCGAATAAAGAAAAGCAGGCAATACAAGCATAACAATAGCTGACACTATATCTGAAAACTCGTAAGCTGCTAGAATTCAAAAGCTAATGAGTTGAATACTGAAATCTGGTACTGAAAACTACGAAAGCATATCTGTACATGTTTGAAACATACCATAAACATTTGCTCATACTTGTAAAAGAAAGTAATATACACTTTCCTTTCAACTGGTTGTAAACAACCCTTTACATTGTTTTAATTTTTCTATTGAACTATGGTGCAGATTCTCTACCTAGGTACGTGTCGTTTGATCAAACTATCATATGAAATCAGGAACTGGGGAATAAATCCCATCTATTCTGTGAAGGGATTATAGTCTTTCAACCATAATCTTGGTCCCTTCCGTGGTTGAAGGGGCAAACTGGTTTGTCAACCAGCATCCTCACCCTTCCTAGGTGACCGTCTGTTATCTTTTCCATAACTCACTTTAAAATTTCTGTAAAATATTCTTTTCTTGATCTGTTTCTGATCACTTTCTTCTTTAGATTTCTATTTTAAAACTCCGTTGATTATCGAATACTATTGGGATTTTGTTGGAATTCAATTGAAAATGAACGCTGAAACCAGCTTGGGCTACATAAACGAAAGAAGTGAAACATAGCTCTATGATGGTGATATATTTCTAATATTTGGATATAACTACTAACTGATGGAAGTTATACCTTCGAATCAAAGCTGAAGAAACGAAGAATTAAACATTGAATTTCTGCATTAGTCCAAAATAGACCTCAGTTGGATAAATGGAGTATTAGAAGCACACAAACGTATTGGTTTAGAATATAAAATCAAATCTGTGAGACCCAAAAAACTGATGAGATTATTGAGTTAATTAATCGGGTTTTATTGAGATCAGCTTTGCGTCAATGTGCTTGAAGAAGCTATCGGGTTTTGTTTCAGTCCTATCAAGTCTGGAGAGTTAGAGTTTTGGCTTGAGATCTGTTCAGAAGTTAGCGTGGGTCATCGCTGAGTGCTAGCGTTCAGCAGTGGTGACGTGAGCAGTTGTTGCTGGATTGTTGTTTTTCAGTTTTGAGGAGAAGTCTGATATCGTGGGTATTCAGATGTCTCCGAGCGTGTTTTCAGTAATGGGCATTGATACGTCGTCGTTTGTATTAGTTGGAATGACAGCGTTTTGAATTAGCGGAGGAGACTCAGCAGTGAGCAGCGTTGGTCTTCAGTTGTGTTAGAGATCTGATGTTGCGTTGCGAATATATGTTGGTTAGTTGTTCAGCAGTGAGTAGCGGGTGACGTGTCCAGCTGCGACAGTAATTCTCTGCGACGTCGTTTGGTTTAAGTGATCGTTGTTTTAGCGTAGAGTGAGATCTGGTTGCGAGCGGGAATATCAGCTGTGATAGCTTAAGTTTTCGGTGGATCAGTTCCCAGTTTTTGTCAACAGTGAGATTTAAATAGGGAGCTTGGCCTTGCTCTCTACTATTGTTCACGACACTTAGAATATTTTCCCGATTGTAGATCTCTGTCGCGATACCCTAGTTACTGTTCACCGAACCTTATCTTCTCCGATTTCCGACGGTAGACAGCTCCGATTGAAGTAAGAGTGGTAGCATTGGACTCCTCTTGCTGAGACGCTTCGTTTGGATATTGCTTTCGATGTTTGATTGAAGCTGGGGAGGTGTGTGAAGACATCTCCCTTATGTAGTTTGTTAGCATACCGTCCTAGCTTGTTGGGTTAAGTGTTCAAATCCTACCTTGTGCTTTGTTAGAGCCTTCTGTTGTGTTATAAGGGTAGGATGAGCGCTGGTTGAGTTTGTAGCTCCCAAATGTTGCTTTTCTGTGTTTCGATCAATGAGTAGTTGTTTGTAATTGTCTTAGCAGGTGTGAGATCTACGTTGCTCGGACCCAGTTTGTAGTAATTGTTGCACAGAGACTTGAGGTACGGATGTGAGCTTGCTTACAGCGTTGAGATTTGGCATGGATATGTGCTCATGCTTGCTGTTCTGTGATGCTGTGTATATTGTTTGTTATATGTTGCATTGTGTTGCACTGCATACACACATATGTTCAATGTTGTTTAAGATCTCTTCATCGACACGGAAAGCTAACGACGCACGGTCGCAGTTTGTAGAGGCGAGCGGGTAACTTCCGTACCTCATCTCCCTGCTGGGGCTGTTAGCCACCGTGAGCGGAGTGGGTAGCTCCCACATCTCACGTGTTGGGCAACAGCAGGTTGAGCGTTGTTTATACACCTGGTACTGTGTGCTGAGACGAGTGGGTAGCTCCCATATACTCACACACATTGTAGCCACTGCCTTCTATTCAGATTACAGTTGTTGAGCTGCCTTTGGAATCCTTTGGCTCCCTGTGTTCGATTGTAGCCTTGATCTCATGCATAGCATTTACATTTTATCTGTTTCTATCTAACTATTGTTTTCAGTTGCTCTCCGTACTGGGGTTTGACCCCATGTCCTTCTGGGGCTGGTATTGTTTTCCTGTATGTGTTTTCAGGTTACCATGGTTTCTCTGCTGTTCGTGGAGTAGACCCAACTTGAGGTGCCCCAGGAGGTGGTAGAGTGTCCCAGTTAGTGCATAGCATATTATGAATCAGTACTGTTAGCCGGGGGTTGTCCTGTGCTTTTTAGTAGTGGTTGTATCGTACTTGATATATGTTTTAATGTTGTACTGTTGTATTGAATTGTGATTTTAATTATTGGGATATTTCGAGTATTGTTGTATTTTAAATTATTTGTTTTAACCGTCAGACCAAAGCGAAAATTTTAAACAACTTTTGTATGCTTCCGCTATTGTTTTGCGTGGTTTAACCCTGTATTGTGCACGAGGCCTGACATTTTTGGTATCAGAGCTTAAGCTAGGATAAGCTCGATTTCTTTGATCACACTTGAGTCTAGGCACAGTGTTGCTTGTTGCATGTGCTTGATTATGAGATTCTATGTGATCTATGTGATTTACTTGTTCTATGATATATCT